>JARVGQ010001639.1:22836826-22854908 GCA_031762355.1 Hypsolebias martinsi | reverse complement strand
ATGGCAGGCAGGGGGTGACTTCTGCGGTTGGGAAAAAGACGTTTATTTATACATCTGGAGAGAAATTCTCGTATCAGCCATGTTTTGATTGACAAGCAGCAACCCAGTAGGAGGGCCAGCTTTTCACAGTTCTTCGGCAGACCCAGCGCTTGTTCAGAGCTTCTGGCTTCAAAACACCAAGACAGAGACGGCTAAAATGCTGAACTTGACGTTTCCGAACAATTCAGTGCTCACAAATTAATAAATTACGTGACTTTTGCTTTTCTGATTCGTGTTCAATGCATGTTGCTCACCAGTTTTCTCTGTTTGCAAGTTCCCTTGTGGGAATCCCAAAGGATCAAATTCCACAGATGGAACCATCTATTTACTGTAGTGTCTTAATCCCGATAAATCACGTGTTTGATTATTATAGTTATCCATTAAAGCAACAATGGGTGCACTGCAGAAGGATTAGGATTATTGAACATCCACTTGCACTGAAGTGAGAGCACTTGTTTTCCATTATTGGCTAATTGCAGTGCATTAGTGTGGCCTGAACGTACAAATAAGACCTGGAACGTGGTTACATCTGAACACACGGCTCATCTCGTTTATATTTAGATCCTTTTACTTTACGTGGTCATATCAACCACTGCCAGCTTTAATTATGACAGGTAATGAAGTGACAGAGATACTCTTGTGTACTGTGTCGACACAAACCTAATCCCACACAGACATGACGGGCTGAAGACACTTCTCTAATTAATTGCTGACAGTGTCATTTATCCCCCTCCTCATTAAACAGACATGATTTATTGTCAGATCAGCCACCAAGGGAATTTAATTTGATCATCTTTTCATTTGAATCTCCATGTGTACATGTGTTTTCTGTTAAGGCAGGGGGCAGATGTGAGGGAGTTTTAAGGCCATGATAGATGACAAACATTACAGGGAAACATACCAGGTTGGGTGAACTGTGTACAATTATGACAATTACAAGCGAGGAGTACTACTTCATTTCACCTTTCTCGCTTTTGAACCTGTTTATTTTACAAAACTGTTTTAATAATCCTCTCTGCTGCTGAACTACAGCAACATAAATGAATGAAGAGGACAAATGATCAACTTCTGCACAGGATTAACTCATGAGTCCATTACAGAAACTGAAAACAGGACGCCTTTGACTCAAATACATTTTGAACACAGATAGTCAACAACAAAAAATGTGAGTACAGATCAGGTGGGTCAGGAGAGATTCTAACCAATCAAAGCGCAGCAGCTTAAAGCCTGCAAAATATGTAGAGAACAGCATTAAACATGTTAGGAATGAGAATAAAACAATCTAATGAATGTGAAGAAGTGTTTGACAGAGCTATTTTGACATTTTTGTGGTATCAAAGCCAGAAAAATGTCCAGGCTTCATCTGATTACTGGAAAAGTCACAGCTTGGACCTGAAATTCTCCACGTCATATGGAGATACACAAAAAACTCATGACATTGTCTGAATTATCTGCGTGCACATCATCTGCCACTTTTCATGCCAAAGTTTTAAGCTCATAATAAGAGAAAAAGCCATTTTGATCAAACCTGGTAAATTACGTCATGCACCTCATGCGACTTCAAAAAAAAAAAAAAAAAAAAATCCTACAATTGTTCACACTCAGATGATGTGTTAGGATGTTGTTCAGCTACCACAGATCAACTTTGAGCTCATTATCCGTAAAATTGTTAATAATTTCCATCTGTAGTCTTTACTGCATGCTCTAAAATCCACAAAAAAAAAAAATCCACCTAAAACTAGAAGTTTGACCATTCATTGTCACAGCAGTGATTAAAACACTAACAGATTGTCATATATACAAAATGAATTGCGAAATTTAGACAAATTTGTTTTCCTCGTATGAATTCTGAAACCAACCATGCATGAAATTAATGTTCAAACGTAACCCAAAAATACTGAAATGCTGATTCACAAAAATATTCAATTTGACACTCAGTTGACAGAGAGTAGTCCAAACTAACTTAGCTCTTCATGAAACAATAATTTTGCAGGTTTAATCCACGGAGTGGACTGATCCAACTCCTCAGTCGACGTGAGTGAATCTTCCAGCAGCTCACAACAACGAAGCTCTCGATTTAAAACTTACATGTAGAACAAGTAGTGCCCAGTGTCAGTCGGTGAAGTTCTTGAAAGGTGTAGAAAAGAAGTCTTCCATTGATCCATCTTCAGTTAAGAACAGATTCTATACCAGAGCTATTCAATGACGGCCCGGGGGCCAAACCAGGCCCACAGGTGAGCTCAGTTCGGCCCACCAATAGATTTTTAAATAAAACTAGATTTTAAACTGTAAAACAAACTTTAAGACAATAACTGCTGAACTGTGAACAGTGATGGACACAAACCTGCACAGCTGTAAACCAGCAGTTTTTCCCATCATGCTTCTGTTCTCTCCTGTTATTTGCATTCACTGAAGGGATGCATATGTGGAATGCTTCTTTGGTTTAGTTTAAAAAGCCTAAAGTACTAGGTTTTCACATAAGACCTTTGCTAAACAATCTTTGCACAACAGTAACTTTGTGGTGCTAAGAAATGGTGGAGCCAGATTTTTAAGTAGCTCCGGATTAGAAAGAAAATATTTGATTTATGTTGTGACGGGATGATTGTGCGATGAAACTAATAAACTGTAATAGATCACTGGACTTACCATCACCGAGGTTACATTTAGTTTTAGTCAGTAAATGCTAATGAAGTTATTAAAGCATATCTAAGTTGTTACTAAATATACACTTGTGTTTGCATAAAAAAAACTACAAATAAATATTTAACCATTTGAATCATGGAAAAATGGGTATAACTTATAAATGAAAACTCAACTGTAGCACTGAAAAATAAATTTTACTTGTATTTTTATTTTTTACATTTAAGGACAATTGTTTAGAGCTAAGCAAAGTCATCACTTACTAACCCAAATTCATTCAACCTTTATTTATACAGGTTAGTCTCATTGAGCCACGAGGACTCATTTACAAGAGGGGCTAATTTAAAAAAAAAAAAAAAAAAGAGGTAGACAATAAAATCATAAAAAAGTGATACATAGATAAAAGTAATGATATAAAATGAAATAAGCTATTCTAAAGCAATGTAAAATACTAAAAACAAGAACATGTCTGCATTGATTTTTGCATTGAACTTAGCAGTTGTTTAAAATCCCTTAGAGGTGAAGGTTGAGAAGTTCAGATCTATTTGTAAGGTGTTCCAGGTTACAGGAGCAGAGTAAGAGAAGGTCCTTTTGCAGAATTCAGTCTGCACTGAGGGAATGCTGCAGGTAATGTCTTGAGAGCGCATGCTGTAGCTGCACTCACACAGCAACATGTAGGAGGATGTATAAGAAGGCAGCAGACCAAGGAGTGACTTAAAGATGAAAATGTACCAGTGAGAGTCTGCATGAAGTTAATGTCCACCTGACCATTGAATACAGGGTGCAGTGATGGGTACAATAGTTACAGCCAATTATGAATTTTAGCGCATGTGATGACATATCTGCAAGGTGCTTGCAGGAGCATACTTGTAAATAACGTCACTGTAGCCAATGGAGGGAAGGAAAGTAAGTTACAAGATGTTTCCTAACATTCATAGTTAAACAATATCTATTTCTGAAAAATAAACCCCGTTTTATTTTCAGTTTATCAAGTTTTCGACATGCGGCGATCAGCATTTAGCACCAGTTTGAGATGGAACAAATCTGATTGATGATGTCAAAGGAAAAGTTGGAAAACTTTAGCAACTGATTTAATTCAACAATAAACAACTGTATCGTTGGCATATAAATGCAAGGATGCATCAAGAATAATCTGACCTACCAGTAAATTACTTATGCAGATTGGTAAGAGTGTGCGTCCTAAGACTGAGCCTTGTGGAACACCATTGTTGACAGTTAAATGATTCACACAATTATTGCTGCACGCAGAAATTTAGCTGCTTACTAAAAAAATTAAATAAATAAATACATTTTATTGAATGATGAAGTTTTATTAGGACTGTGTTAATACAATTACATCCTCTGTAAAACAGTTTCAAATCATTGCAGTGTACAACAGTCGATCAATGAACATCATAGCAAAAATACTGACTGGTAGATATCGGCAAATACATTTTTTAATAAACCCAGATATGGGAATTGTTTAGATTTGCTTTTTGCAAAGTAAAAAAAACAACAAAAAACCTCAATGTTCAAAATGCATTTGTCCTATTAAGACCATTTGACAAAAATCTTTTCTTCCGCACTGATGCAGTGACAATGACGAGTGAAACTGAATCAAACTAAAACGCAAAAAGGTTTTAATTATAAACACATTTTGTAGTTTTATACATTAAAGACAATTAGGGGAAAAAGTCATATAGACATATAAAATACAAATAATTTAAAAAATGAGCATTGTACAGAAAATTCAAAATAGTGGCAATTAGTTTTAAAACAACATACCGGTATATATAATTATGTTATTGTAAACAATCTGAAAGGAAAGTAGGAGGTTTTATAAAGGTAACATTTATGTTTCCTCATTTATAACACTGTTGTCATAGTAAAATACAAATATCATGCTGGGAGAAACTGCGTCCAAATAAAACAAGTGATGACATTTAATAATTCAAAATAAAGTCCACTGTCAGCAAAATGGAAGTTTTAAACATTTTATATGAGCATGATTTGTAGTGCTGCATAAAGTAAGTAAAATATATTTAATCCACATTCTGTATAATATTACTTTAATAAACTTGTTTCTATTTTGAAGTAGTTAAAAAAAAAAGTTATATTTGGACAAAAACACCTCTGACGAAGCTGTCATCTACAAATCTTACCGTGAAAATAAGAGTGAAGCTGGTTAGGAATCTTTTAGAAAAATTAAGACTGTGTGTCCTAAAGCTAATATTTTCACTTAGAAAAGTCAGAGACAGAGACAAAATGTTGGTCTTTCTTTGATTTGACATTTTCTTTTTCTTCACGCTTGCCTTAAATGAACAGTGTGAAGACAGCTGAGAATAATCTTCACACAACACAGATAACAGGGTTCTTCTGCTGCACAAAGTCTGTCATCACTTGTTTTTTTGTTTATTTACCTCAAACTGAACGGTATGACTTTACAAGAATAGACTTGTGATTGACAGCAAAAAGTAAAAAATATAAAATAAAAAAAAAGTGGTTCCAGAGATCAGACTGGAAAAATTTACTTGAGTCGTTCCAATTCTCAGGCACCATCCACATTTCACTACCATGACATTTTTCCATTTTCACTGTGCACACGCCTGCCCCGCCAGCTGTCGGCCACCTGGCTGTTACAGAGCAGTGGCTCCACGCGGGCTGGCCTAATGGTCGGGGAACCCAGGCATGGGGAACGGCCTGGCAAAAGCCTCGACCCGGTGTCGCAGATCGGCGATACGAGCCACTGTCTCTGGGTCCTGGAGAAGGAAGTTCTTAAAGTCCTGGAGCTTTCCTGAAGGTACAAACATGAAAAGACAAAGACTCTGATGAAAGAAACAAAACGCTTTTAGGTGACAAAACAAAGAGGTAAACTGATAATTCAGTAATACTGACAAACAATGATATTCACTCTGGTTTGTCCATCCATCCATCCATCCATCCATCCATCTATCATTTAACCATCCATCCAACCATTCATTTATCCATCCATTTATCCATCCATCCATCCCTGTTCACCCACTTTTTCCTTTTTGGGTTGTGGGGGTCACTGGTGCCCATATCCAGCAATCATTGCAAGAGGCAGGGGACACCCTGGACAGGTCTCCAGTCCATCACAGGGACACAGAGACAAACAACCATTCACTCTCACACCCAGGGACAATTTAGTGTTACCAGTCAGTCTAACATGTATGTTTTTGGTCTGTGGGAGGAAACCAGAGTATCTGGAGAAAACCCATACATGCACAGAGGTCAGGATTCAATCCGGCAACCTTTTCACTGAGAGGCAACAACTATATCAAACAAATTTATGATCCTACCTGTCTTCTTTTTGACATCCAACGCAATCTTAAAACCTTCATCCATGAACTCAACAACTTGGACAAAGTCATTTTCCTTGAACTGTCTGGATGTCAGGGCTGGAGCACCTGAGAGAGAGAGAAAGTAAATGATTTACTTTTAATCTGCACATTTTCTTTCAACTTAAAGGAGGAGTCTGAAGAAATCTGCTTTTGGAAGCCTTAATGTACTCAGACAATGTGTCAAGTCTACACAGAACCTGATGGCTGATAGGAAACTACTGCACAACACTACAGTGAAGACAAGTTCAAAAGACGAGGCAATTACTGAAAGATGCCTTAAAGGGGACACATGAGAAGTGCTCCTTCTTCTGTACTTCAGAGCATATATTTGGGTATCTGAAGTCAAAAACAGTCCTGTGTACTGTTGGTTTTGAGAGGGGGGACCTTAGGTTGGGGAAAAAAAAAACATAGGCAAACGTGTTCCTTCCTTTCTCCAGCTCTGAGAAAATTATCTTTATTTACACATTTCATTTCAGAAAATAAATAATTTACATCCCTCTGTCTAGTTTTTTTTCTATTATGGCAGAGATGCCTGAATTATTTTGTATTTCTTTTTTTTTTTCGTTTTTTTCATTAACATGAAGAAATGTCAAATTTTGTATTTGTCACCACTGTGTTCCTTGAAAACAACTGCCAACAGCAGAAAGGACGGTGAATACAGGACTGCACTGACCCTGACAGTGCGCTGGACTTTGCACAAAGCATGTCAAAAGTATTTTACATTGCACTGATATATGGAGCTTCCCCATTATTTTTGAAGATGATCCCAATTTGCTTTAATTGTGATCTGCTCAAAGTTGCTGACAAATATACAGAGACAAAGTGAAGAAGACATTATTTGTACCAAAAACATGGAAAAAAGAAGTTCTAGTAAAAATGCAGAAAAATAAAACGCTGATCAACACCATGTTTAGTTTCTTGGTTTTTATTATTCCTGACAAGCCGTTTAAAGAGTCCAGTTGAACATATGGTAAAACAGTTCCTTACCCAGCCTGAGGCCACCTGGGGTCAGGGCGCTCTTGTCCCCAGGGCAGGTGTTCTTATTGGCCGTGATCGACACGAGCTCCAGCACCCTCTCAGCTCGAGCCCCATCGATGCCCTTAGGCCGGAGGTCCACCAGAACCAGATGGTTGTCGGTCCCACCTGGAACATACGACACTTTTATAAAAACATTTGGATAGGACCAAATCCTGTCAATGATAAGCCACATGTTTGCAGTTTTTATGCGCATATAATGAGCAAAAAATATTGTAGGCTGTGTGGGTCAGTAGTATCCATCCCCAGCCTTCAAACACCAACTTTTCCACTTGATAGTAACAGCACGCTACAAGTCACACCTACAACAAGATGCTGCACAAGTTTTGATTAAAGTTAGGCTTCAGCCACACTTGTTGTGACAGATGTTACAATCCTACATGTTCTATCATTGTCATGCCATCTGCAGAAAGACTTATCTCCACAAGATGATAAATGGGTAGTTTATATATTTGGATTCCAAGCAGATTCCAATACTGAAGTTGCCGCTGATCTTTCCAGGGTTTTCTTGCTCCAAATAAATCATAAAAGCATGCATCAACCTCATGTGTGTTGTGGCTGCAGCAGGGAGGACAGAATGGGCCATTTATAAAAGAATAACTAATCACAGTAATCAAAACATGTCATGAAAACCCTCAAGTGTTTCTCACCAAACCAAATAATACTCGAGGACGGTTTTCATCATTTTTCAAGATCCATAAGCAACTTTTTAAAAACTACTGATGAAAAAAGACCAGTACATAATAATATCCAAAGTTTTAAACACCTACATGTTTTATTTACAGAAATGTGCAAGGAATAAAAAATAATAATAATAATAATAAAAAAAAAGCTCCACCCTCATATCTTGATTTATTTTATAACATTCAAAGAATCACAATGATCTATCCTGCACACAATTAATGCAGAATGTGCTGACTAAACAGTGTCTGTATTTGTTGCAGAATGAACAAAACTCAAAAAAGATAAAAGCATTTTAAATGTTGCTGTTTAATTCAGAAACCAATAATCTTTTTCCAATGTGCTTAAGCTTTATCAGTATTGCGAGTCAATTACAGCAAATCTCTCAGGAATTTGATTTGATCGACTTCTTGTAATCATGTACTGAGACAGAAATGGGCGACAATTTTCAAACTGGATTTTATCCCAAATTTAGCCAAAAATAATAATATTAGCCTCCTAAATATTTAACTTGTCAGCCTAAGCAGGATGTTTTTAACCGTTCAAATTTGTATTTATTTTGACAGGCTTTGAATAGTACTTTTATTTTCTTTATTTTTAATCAGTGTTACAAAGTCTTGGTATTTATTTTCCCCGTTCATTTACTTAAACAGTATTGAAAAAGTGAGTAAATACCTGCTGCAGTGTAAGCACCAACAAGTCTAGATTTTTTTAAAGGGTTTCAATTTAGGGCTATATATCAAAAAGCAGCTGAGGCCAGCGTATTAAATGCTAAACAAGAGTCAAGTATTTGCTTGCAATCGCAAAACAACCACTTTCATCAGATTTTATTTCCTTGACTGACAAGGCAGCTGTACAAGCATTAGTCCATTTGCACATCATGAATTTAAATGCACTTTTGTTCCCCCCTCCCACTGTGTAATTTGCATTTTGTGACAGGTGGTTTTACATGAGTTTGTTTCTTTGCCGTATAATAGATCAATGTCTTCTGTAGGAGTAAAAAAAAGAAAGCAACAGATTTATAAACAAGCTAAATTACCTGATACTACCGTGTAGCCTTTACTGAGAAGAGCTGCAGCCATGGCCTTGGAGTTCTTGAGTACCTGGGCAATGTATTCCCTGAACATGGGTGCTTGTGCCTGGACACAACAGTGAAAGAGTTGGGCTAGTTATTCATAAAATAATGATATGAAGAATGTCTCTCTCTTGAACGGACTGTCTTACAATAGGAAACATGATCAAATCCAACAAAGTTCAGTCAGGTCATCTGGACGGTTTATATTTGTGTTGAGACATTTCATCGTCCATCCATAGGACTTCATCAGTCTGATGAGCCACAACAAACTCAGTCCCACAAGCAGTACACAGTTGTGTAGTGCACCAACCAGTTTGCTGGTGATGAGATCAATGCTCTCGTCTCCCCTCCCCTGCAGAATGTCTGCATCGCTATGTGCGGGGTGTTTTTTCAATATCAGACTATCTCTCCTCGGCCAGGGAGTGAGAGTTTGATAAGAATTTTTTTTTTTTTTTGGCCTCCAAATCCATACGTGTCACCTTCATCACTTTTTGTCTTTCTAAACATGTCTCACTTGTAAATGAGTCTTCGAGGCTCAATGTGATTTTTCTGTGTAAATAAAGGTTGTAAAAAGTTGGATGACGAAGTCCTTAGGATGAAGGTGAAAATGTCACAAAAACAAACATCCAGATTATCTGACAGAACTTTGTTGGATTTTTTTACATGGATTATTGAGCATGACATTTTAGGTCTTGAACCACTTTGGCTATGGCTGCTTCAGAGGAATACACGGGGAGAGGGCGGGCCCCAGAAACCATCTTATCACCAGCAAACTGGTTGGTCCACTATGTGATTGTGCTGCTTGTGGGACTGAGTTTGTTGTGGCTCCTCGGACTGATGAAGTCCTTTAGATGAAGGATGAAACATCTCAACAAAAAAATAAACCGTCCAGATGACCTGACTGAAGTTTGTTGGATTTTTTTTTTTTACATGGATTACTGAGCATGAACTTAGATATTATGATCGAACAGCAGAAAAATTTTGCATTAGTGTGACTATACTAATGTCTCTCTGGTAAGTTTCCAGTTGTATAATGAAGTTGATTAAACTTAATGTTACACAAATCAAATTATTTTGTTGCTTGGTCTCACTAAAGGTGGACACTTGTGCTGAACAAACCTGCTTGAGAGCCACAGCTACACCAGCAATGGCGTGGTTGTGAGGTCCCCCCTGCAGGGAGGGGAACACCGAAAAGTTGACCTTGTCTTCCAGGTCATACATGATTTCATTTCCTTTCTTGTCCACTGAGCGAACACCTTTACGATAGAAGATAAGACCAGCCCTAAACAGAACAGAACCAACACATGGGAAAAACAATCTCCTATTATAAAAGAAAATTCCAGGAGTTATTTTTCATTTTTTGTCTCCATCGTTTGCTTCTTTGGCACACTGACCATCCTTACCTTGCTCCTCTGAGGGACTTGTGTGTGGTGGACGTGACCAGGTCAGCATGATCAAAGGGGGAGGGGATTGCTTTGGCTGCCACCAAACCACTGATATGAGCCATGTCAGCCAGCATGTAGGCATTAATTTCTGTACACAGCTGATACAAAAATGATAAAGAAAACGGCAGAAAATTGAGTATAAGTGAAATTGCCGACAGAAACTGCTTTATTACCATCAAACTAAGCCACATGGCGCGAAAAGCCCTTATGACTCAAGTAAACAATTGTATTTGGTTTCATATGCAAAAATTTAGGATAAGACAAGCGCTTATAGCTTTTCTACATTTGCATTTTCTCTGCACGATTAAGATTTGATAACTTACTCTTCAACTGCTAGCGATACCTATTTTCTCAAGGGGAAGATATTTCACAATGTGTAATTACAGTCTCGTCTGCAGTCTTAAGAGGTCTGAAATATTATAGCAACATTCCATAAATCCATGCTTACACTTGCCAGCTGTATTGAAAAAGGCAGAAACAATAAATAGCAAGCTAAAATGTAAATGACTCTCTGGCGACTGATCAGAGCAGTAAACAATCTTTTGAGTGTTCCAATTAAACTGTATTATCAAGACAATCTTCTTTCCCCTTGCATCTAAACTGGATCAGAGTGTGTGTATTAGAGGGAAACAGGAGGGTAAAGAATACTAGAGCACGTTTTGCTATGGTTAGAGGCCAAAAGAGTAACAAACTCAGTGAGAAAATAGCACACCAGTAAAAAGCCTGGCTACAGAGTTGTTATGGTGGTTAATAAAAACACAGCTCTGTAATGGTGGGACACTCCATCTGATGGTACTATCTAAAGTGGAGCTCTGCTACAAAGGGAAGCAGTCATGGAGTGAATGAAGTGAATCAGCAGGTTGGTATAACAAAACAGATAAAGGGTCCTCTTGTGCACCATGAAAGAGGGCAGTGAAGTATGTGTTTAGAAGTTGCTACTGTGTGCTGAGAGAGAGTTTAGCAGGCAACAAGCTCCCTCTATAAAAACTATTATTGAGACGAAAACCATTTGTATTCAGAAATGATAAACATTTAAAAAGTGATTTATATTAAATGAAAGAGCTCAAATGAAGTGAACAAAATCTATGTCTGCAAGAAAATCAGGCCAGGTTTGACGTACCCTTAAAGGCTGTAGGTGTGTTTGACATTTCATTGAAAGGGCTGGATTAGTTTAACATTGGAGGACAAAGCTGGTCTGACCTCACTTACACAGAGAGGAGTGGAAGGAAAAAACAGGTAGCAACAAAAAAAAAAAAGAGAGGACAGTGTGAAAATAGGGTGAGGTTGTTTGAATAAAGGGATTTCAGTTCACCTTCTTGATGCGGGCATAGTCAATGAGGCGAGCATAGGCGCTGGTGCCAGCGATGATGAGCTTGGGCCGGAACAGCTTGGCTGTCATCTCCATCTGCTCGTAGTCTATGAGTCCCGTTGCAGGCTGCAAAAAAGGTATCAAAAAAAAAAAAAAAAAAAAAAAAGTGAGACAGGTTGAGAGAGGAAAAGTAATGAAAGAAGCATGAATACAGAAGAAGTGGAGGAGGAATATGAGAATATTTGTAGGAGGGTAAAAGTCAAGGAAAGAGGAAACATGAGAAGATAAAAAGTACGATATCTAGAGATCAAGAGTGAGCATATCGACATGGAAAAGAGATTTTTCCATTTGAAGCTCATTTGAAGCTGCTGCAATTTAAGTACTTTGGTTGCTTTAAAAGGGGAAATAATCCATCTAAGGGAGACATTTACACCTATCATATCGTGGAAGAAGATGGAGCAATTGCAGTAATGCACCCCTACTTATCCAAATGCAGCCTTTTAGGGATCTGCTAAACTGGTGTGATGAGGCTGAACAGATGAAGCAGGTTTTAAGACTCTCCCTGCTTCTTTCAATGACCCAGGGTATTTCAGAACCGTGTCAGTTGATACAGAAATCTGAGGAAGGAGTTCAGAGTCACAGAAAATGACCGGTGTCTGAATCTACAGTTTTACCCTTCTAATTTTCCTCCAAGCATTCACGTAGCGACAATAAGTCAGATGAATTCAGCAGAAAAACAAAGTAGGAGACATATACGGTGCAAGGGAAAATGGGGTGTCAGAAACATGGAAAAAGGAGGGAAAAGAGGAGAAAGTTTTATTTAGACAACCTGATAATCTCCCATCTCCTGAGCGCTTCTATGGATGCCCCCTCACTCCATCAACCTGCTCATTGTGAAGACGGAGCCAGTGATGCTGGCCAGCCTGTCGATTTCCCATTATCTTTCCCACAGAGGGGTCTTGCCTGCCCATACATCAGCAGGCCTGGACATGCAGACCCTCTGTGTCATCCATCAGCTGCTATCACCACTATTACAAAACCTCAAACCCTCAGAATCAAATACATTAAACATGGACTGAACTATAGCTACTGTATGTTGCTATGTATATGTATGTATATTTTAAAGATTTCAGCACAAGTGAACAACCCTAATACTGCGTATCAGTATAACACTATGCAAGGTGGGCATACATCAACTTAAATCCCCTCTTTAAGTAAATAGCTGCCAACAAGTGTCTGCTGGGTTAATATCTGAGTAAGAAATGGTCTGTATTCTGTCTGACTTATTTTATCTAAATGTAAGCAAAGAAGCAGAAAAAACATTAAAAAGAAAATCTAGAGTCCATTTAATCTATCAGCAAATATCCAAATACATTTTATTGAAAAAGACAAAAAGAAGCAGTAAGTTATAATTCCAAGTCGTCACATGTAATTTATAACACATGACACCAACTCCAGTAATAAATAAGAGTAATGGGTGCAGCCGTCACCCCCAGGGGCTTAAACATGACACTTTTAGGGCTCCCTAACAAGGAGCCAGATATTTAAGCCAGATAAATGCCTTCAGGTCAGCCAAGGCTAACTGTGGTTTGATAATATCCTAAAAAGATATTTCTGTGTATAAACAGTGTGCTGTTTTGTATCAAGTATTTTTAGAGGATGTATATTATTTTGAAATTAGGGATGCACAACATTGGATTTTTGGCCGACATCTGATATGTTAAAACTTATTTGACCGATAACCGATACCGATATTTTTTTCCTAGACCTACTTACAGAGACTGCATAGCTTTCTCTGCTGTGGAATTAAAATACTGTTATTCTGCATAGTTTTGTCAGTTGGGCCTGCCACCAAATGCAGATGCTAAAAAGGGGGCTGAAAATGATGCAACACTTCAACTTGGATTATGTTTACTGTCACATTCATTCATGACATTTAACCTTTCTAACCCAATGACAACACTCAAACAGTGCAAATTTGTAAATTTCACAAATATAAACTCAACGGCGTGCGTGATGCCATAACATCGTGCTGAAACAGCAGCTTTTATATCGGCAAGTTATTCTGATGGAATGGCCGATGTCTGATATTTAACTTTATCGCTAATACCAGCTGGTACCGATACCATGCCGATTATGTCGTGCGTCCCTGTTTGAAATGTCTCAAATGATCAGTTTATTTAATTTATCTGAGCATATTATTTTTTTTCTAAAATGTTCAGCTGATTATGGCTATGATTATGAATTTAAAAAAATCACAGCCATATAGCCCCAAACATTTGCACTTAAAACATTTTAGGGTGACCATCATCTGAATTTAAGAAGTGTGTGTGATATTTGAAAAGTACTGGGGACATTTTTGCGATGTCACTCTGTCACTTTTATTTTTATGAAGGCAGTGCTAATACATATTTATGTACAGGTGCTTTTGATTTTGCACTAATTAGTAAAACTAAAACAGAACTTAAAACTAAAAACAACTACATCTGTGGTATTAAAATACACACAATACTTATTTTAAAATGTTTTGTTCCGACATTTTGATGACACTATAGTGTTCTTTTTTTGCTACAGTTTGTACTGACTCGTTTCATCACCTTCAAAGCTTACAATTCATTATGAATATATGTAGACAAGCTGATCAGGTCTACTTACATTTAACTTGTAGGGCATGGACTCAAAATAGATTGAAGTTGCAGAGATCCTCTTCACATCAGACATGTAGCCATGTGTCAAACTGGAGCGACAAAATGTACAGTTTTATTACAGCAAACAGTCCTATTTATGAAAAAAAAAAGAGCTTAAGAAACTGTACAGGGATACAACTAAAACAATAATTTAGGCCACTCGTATCATTGATAAAAAAAAGAAAAAAATAATTTTGCCAAATGTTTTATTTTTAAAAAAAAAAAAAAAAAAAAAAAAAAAAAACGGAGCAGATTAAAAAAGACAATAAAAAAAGATAACAAAAAAGCAGTTGAACACTGACTGTCCTCCGTCAGGCAGGTCCAAGCCCATTAGACGCTCATGGGGCTTGAGCACCGCGGTGTAGGCAGCAAAGTTAGCAGGAGAACCGGAGTACGGCTGGACGTTGACACCCCACTTCTCTGGGTTCAGGTCAAAGGCCTCCAAAGCTCGCTTCTGACATAAAAGTTCGATTTGGTCAACCACCTCAGCTCCACCATAATACCTGCAGTCAGGGTCAAGAGAGAGTTTACAAATATGTAAAAAAGAAAAGATATGTACCAATACTGGAAAAAAGTTTAACAAATATTTAACTTTCATTTTTTGCAATTTAATCATCTAAATTGCAATGCTCCTGATTCTTTGGGGGCTCAGAATATCCTTGATATATCCATAACTTAATCAACTAATGATTGACCCCACAATGTGAAGGTGGACTTATTATTTAGTATTTTATGGTAATTTTTTTAACATCATTAACTCCTGATGGAAGAAACTTCACTATAGATGAGCCAATACAAAGGAAACCCTTTCATGTTTTTTAATAAACTGTTTTAACATTAAAAATTAAAATCACTTCATAAAAATGCTTTACACTTTCTAGCATTCGCCACAAACGGATCCAATGAATCAAAACAGAAATAAATCAACGAATGATGATCCCAAAGAGCTTCAGCAGATTTGGGGCACATCAGGTGAAAAATACTTAAAACACGTTTAAGCGGAATTGGAGATAAAGGAACAACACACAGCTGCAGCACAAACCTTTGGACCTTTGTTTCATTACATTAAAGCGTAAAGCAGCAGATGAGTGGGATGTTGGGTGGTGGGGGGATAAAATTAAAAACACATACAGTGGGAGGGAGATTTATGAGAAGCTTGTATTCCAGGATTCAAATGGCATCAAACGATTAGCATTCTAAGCATGCCAGCTCTCAGTTTGCTGCTGATAAATGTAAATGATCCAAAAGAAACAACAGGAAACAAAGAAAATAAACATTCAGTTATCATTTTACAAGACAGAGGCTGTGGATTATTTACTATATGTTTAAGTTGTGACTCACAGGCTGTCTAAAGAAGTAAGAATAAATTAGTATGCGTCTGTGTGTGTCTATTTTTACATGTCTGTAGCAAATGTCCTCAAGCACAGAATATCAGCAGTGTTAATAAGGTGAGGTGTGGCTGAATAAACATTTACCTTTTCCCTGGGTAGCCTTCTGAATATTTGTTGTTCAGGCAGGAACCCTGAGCTTCCAGAGCGGCTCGACTGCAGAAATTCTGTGGTGAGAACACACACAATCAAACACACACTCGGATCAATGAAACAAGAGGATAGAAGAGACAAGGACGGCAAATTAAAGTCTGTTAAGTGATAGTGAGAAATCCCCCTCTGGCAAGTGGCAATCATTACAGTATTGAACCTCTGGACATCCATAGACTAACACTCGACACTTCACAGTGCTTATCACCAAGCTGCTGGAGGATACAAGGTAATGTAATAAAATTATCCATACATGTTGAGGCACAATGTTCAGGCCCTCCTACAACAGTTTCTCTATTTCAGGGAAATCAAATATGCTTTTATGAAAATAAGCACAGATCTAAACAAAGGTCAATAATTTGACTTAACATTTACGGTGAAACACATTCATAACTCTTTTTCTTCATTTATTTGTTTTGACTGGGTGGTTGCGGTGCATCATGTATGAGTGTTTATGCTAATGCCTCACCAAGGAGCAAAGAGGAGATCAAGGAAGATTACAGCTCCAGTAACAGCTTTCTGTTGCATCCGTCTGTCATGCCGATAACTGTGCATATATTAGCTACGGAGGTGTGATTGGTTCAGTGTTCGAGTTGTGTGTGTGTTGGGCGGACAAGTGTGTGAAAATGTACGCCTTCTGACTCCAGCAGTGTCTGACAGACTGTACTGTTCTGGGCTTCGCAGAGTGAGTTAGGAGGGAAGCTGAATGAAGATATCAGCTTCATCTCACACTAGAGTGGTCAGGCTTTGTTTGGAGAAGAGGATGATATACTCTACTGAACAACTATTGTGGTACAGAAGAAACAAGAGGGGAGGGAGAAAACCAAAAGTCAAAGCCTTGTGTGGCCTTCTGAATAGTAAACCTCTTCATTTCACGGAGTCTTGCCCGAGAATGAAAACAAACAGGGTGCCCAGTACAACGTTGCTGCTTAAAGCAAGGCCAGTTTCCTGCAGCATTTTATGACTAAAGAAGCCAATTTCTAATAATTTGACTGCACAGTTTGTCAGGTGACAAATTAATGTAACAATTGCAATAAGCAAATTATTATTTGAATTGATAGCTTGAATTGATTGTTTAATAAGGAGCATATAAGAAATGTTTTCTTCTTCTGCTTCCTTTCATTTTATGTTTTTTATTTTTTCTTCTTTCTATAAAATTGTCATTGTTTTTATATGAAATGAATAAAGTTAAACAATACAATAAAATGTTTATGGAGGCCAATATTCATCTGTTCTAGTCAGTTTTTACAATAAATATTTTATAATTACTGTTTAATAAAAAATACAATTCTATAAACCTTGTAGTGTTAAAGAATAAAGAACAATCAGTGCTATAAAATACAATTCTCAGATCATTTAGAAACCTGAGTCACGACTTCTTTGCACTCAATAAAATGTTAATAGCCTTTTTATTTGTTGTGCTTAATGCACCACATTCAATGTAAGAATTGAAATGGAGTTTATATCCGTCTAGCTTTTAGAAATATTTAATAAAAAGATTTCAATCATAGTAATGGCAGTACAATGTAAAATAAATAGAATGATGTAGCAAGCCTACAAATTCACCTGTTTGGCAAAATGTTAATTAGAGATGAAGTGTGTTCAGCTACTGTACCTGCACAAAATACAAGTGTTGCCAACTCTTACAGAGTGACTAAGTGCTTTCGTTATATCTTTAAACACAAGGAAACCTAATCAGTGTAAGAGGATGGAATTCCTACTAAGGTGACTTCATAAATAAATTAAACAAGATCAAATTGCAATCAGAACATTGGAAACATCACACTTCATGGTGAGAAGTTTGCAGCAATGAAAAACTCATTGTGCCAGTTTTTTTAAGCTGCTCGAGAGGATAAAATGTGATTTACTGAGGTCACCTGGTAATTATTTATATACATATTTTTTTCAATAGTTGGACATTTCACATTTGCCAAATACGTATAAAAGTAAACTCAATAGTTGTAATGGCATTTTCTCCAGACCAAGTAGATAATTTTTAAAAATTTAAATTACGGTATCAAAATATATCTGGTCGATCAGCCAAAAAAAAAAAAAAAAAATCAATCATTCCAACAAGAGAATTTAAAGCTGAACAATGACTAAAATTTTTTTTTTCTTCTTCTTTCGGCTTCTCCTTTTGTCAGGGGTCACCACAGCGAACTAGTCGCACGAAGATTTGGCAATTGTTTTTACGCCGTATGCCCTTCCTGACACAACCACAGACCACCGAGCTACCACAGCCCTCTGTGTGGAGCAGAGAGCTGATATCTA
>JARVGQ010001639.1:22809987-22822453 GCA_031762355.1 Hypsolebias martinsi | reverse complement strand
GTTTATTAGCGGATTTATTTGTTCATTTTTTTTAATTCAATCATTTTAATAATCTGTATTTTTTATTTTATTTAAATTTTTTTTAGCGGAAACTTCTAAAAACATTTTCACCCTGTACTGAAGCCTGTTTCAAGGTCTTACCACCACCAGCTGGGGAGGTGCGTCACGTCAATTTGAACCCCACTCAGTGGAACCAGTACTGAAAGCATAATGGAAACAAAACCGGTACCGTACCAAATCGAGTCAAATCGTGCTGTACTGGTACTAAAAGGTACTATGGAAAAGGGGCATAACATGCATGTTTTGGGTCTTTGGGAGGAAACTGGAGTATCTGGAGAAAACCCACATGTGCACAGAAAGAATATGCAAATTCCACCCAGAAAGGTCCCAGGCCAGGATTTCATCCAGCGATCTTCTCACTGAGAGGCAGCAGCTCCATCAACACCACCATGCCACCCCCTGTTAAATCAGCATTTTAAATTTGTTCAGAACTTTTACATTCCAAACTCTTATTTGTACAATGTTTGAAGGTTTTTCTTTATATGTACTGGTAGTTTCATCTACACTCAGCTTTAAGTGAGAATCTGAAAAAGGGAACTAATTTAATAATTCTTCACAAAAGTTCTGCAGAGATTCTGTGTAAAAAAGAGGAAAACTTACCAGCCTTCAGCCCTGAGGGGTTGACATAGGAAAATCTTCATTTAGCTCTACACACACAAGATAATTGAACAAGGAAAAGGAGGTGTGGAATAATTTAAGGTGTAGGTGCAAACTTGACTCACTGAATGTGATTTTTACTTAAATCATCAGGAATAGTAGCTATTACATGTCCTGATGCATGCTTAATAATCCAGATTGAAAAATCTAACAAGGTTAAGTCAGGTCATCTGGATGGATTCTTCTATTACTGCAGCTAAAAAGTCACACTTTCTCCTGTTCAGATGTTATCAAGAGTCAGATGCATTAGTGTTTACATGTTTCTTATGGACTTTTTTTAATGTTAAAAAAGGACCTTTTTCCAAAGGAAAAACATTACAATAATCTATCCATCCATTATCTTTTACCCGCTTCTTCCTTTTTGGGTCGCAGGGGTCGCCACTGCCCATGTCCATCTATCATTGTGCAAGAGGCGGGAACACCCTAGACAGGTTGCAAGTCTATCACAGGGCCCATTACAATTATTATCTGGAAAATATTTCATGGCGGGTTCTTATGCTAAAATTTAATCCATAAAACCGAAATGAATTTGTACAGTACAATTCTCACTGAAAGACTGAATTTCTAATCAAGGAAAAAAAAGTGTTTTAAATCATCAGAGTCCTTGCTTTAGATAACATGACTGCTGCAATCCTGCTTTAGCTGCAAATGAACACCAGGGAAAGACAGACAGTTAAGAGATTTTAATGTGCTTGTTCATACAGTATATTGTATGCATATCCAGCATAGCATTTCTCATACATATAACTCTCTTATATCCATGGTTTGAAATGTAGAGCTGAGAGGATGATTAACAGTCAGTCTACCATAACATTATGTCTGCCACACCGTGATGGCATAGCACAGCTGCCTAACAGGCTCAGTCTGTACTCAGAGGGCATAATAATACCCATTTGGGTTGTTTTTAACAGAATTTTCCAACCGCAGAAAGTAATAACACCGAGAAACATATATCTAAAAACAATAAAGTCTGCTGGGGATGAGTACATTATTTACAGAAAAGAAAATATAAAAACGGAGGTTAACAAATACAAAGTTGGAAAATATGTCGGAGAAATCCACCAGACCCATAGACATCCGCAACTCTGATTATACATTATTTAGATCCACAATTCACAGCAGTTCAGAGGAAAAATAAAATTGTCCCGCGCTTTTTAAATATGAGCATCATTTCCATCATCATCATTGTACTCATTGTTGTGATCATTAACAATGTCTTTGTCCTTGTGTTCATTTGAGTCTCTTTCTCCTTAACCAAAATAAGGGCGCTCACTTTGGAAGTTGTAGTCCGGACACACTTTTTGAACAAGCTTGTAATCAATGCTTAAAAAAGAGATGAAGATGCAGATCACCTTGAAGGGTTTGGCACAGAGCCAGGCGGCGTGGGACTGAGTGTGCTCTGTGAAGCAGGTCTGCGACGGATCGTACAGGCAAGGTTTGGATTTCTTTGATCTGTCGGTTTTCTCATATTCGACCCGGCAGTTAAGGGTCTTTCCCTCTTTGGGGTCGATGGTGGACTGCTGTGTGTCCTGGATCTGGATGTCCTGTTGGGTGTGGGGGTGCAGTTGCTGCTGCTGAAGAACCTCAAACTCCACCACTTTAGACGGTGGCACAATGCTCACTGACACGTTCCCCAGACTGGACGAGTTGTGGCGAAAGTAAACGGTGAACGTTCCGTTAATGTGGTCCACAATCTTTCCTGTCACCAACAAGCTAAACTTCACGGTCTTAACGCTGAAATAAAAGTCTCCCCAACCAAAAATCTTCTTGGTCTTCATGTTTGTCTTAAGGGAGGGCTTGCGTTTGGAGCGGTAGCCTGTCTGATCGAGTAGTAGGGACTGGTTCCGGCCTGAGTCATATGGGTTATAGAAACTATAGGTGGGTGGCTTGGACTTCAAGGGTGTCTGGTCGATGGATGTGGAGAATATGCGGGTTTGATACGGAGGCTTAACAACGCCTCCTGCTGAGCCTCCACCCATGCCATATGGAAGAGTCTTCATCACTGACCCAACAGGGCCCAAATCTGAGAAGTCCACTTGCTTCTCCAATCCTTGGACCTAAAGGAAAAGTATAAAAAAGAAAATAATTAGGAACATTTACACAAGGTTTGGCACAAGTTATGCTTAAGCCAGCCTAACATTTAGCATTGCTCTGATGACAATTTGACATACCGGTAATTTCCTGAGGTCTTAGATTGGCTTAAGTCAAAATGCACTAGTGTTACAAAAAAAAGGACAAGGTCTGAAGTGTTTGAAATAGTAATGACTTCAGATACCCAATATACACTATCAAAAACAAAACAAGATGTGTTTTTTTTATTTTTTTTTTTTTTTTTTACATCATGTCTTCTTTAAATGACAAATCCATCTTAAACTGAGTTCTTGACACCTTACTCAAAGCTAGATTGACTAAATGAGAAAAAGGCCCCATTTCACATTTTTTTTAATTTTCAAATGAAAGTAGAACAATCATGAACACTTTAAGTAAAACAAACAACCTTCAACGAGTGATTTGCACATTTTATCACTTTTCAAAAATATTTAATCTCAGTCTCATTTTATGAAGCCAATCAGACAACATGCCTATAATTCTGTTGTGTCTTTTAGTTCACACGATTTCCTGCATTCTTAAAAGTTGTAAAGGTCACATTTCTTTCCTTTCTCTGCTTTACACAACTTTTATGTCCTCAAGGATCCTAGCCGTAAGATGTTGCCATGTTTTTTTCTTCCTGAAATCAAGAAAACAAAACCATCTATTTTTGTTAACACACTTTAATTTTGTTGTCAGAGCTGCTCGAGAGAGGAAAAACAACTCTGTGCGTAAGGTAATGGATGTGGGACTTGGTTCAGACACCAATCTGCCTTTAATCCACAGCCTCAGTGGTTGTTCATGACGCTGATTGACTGGAAATCTTGGTCTGTTCTCCTCTTTCATGTCTCATCATTCACATCACTGCCATCTGCATGCTTATGCGCACACAAACAGTCAACAACACAGCATTTGCACACATGCAGACTTCTAGCTTGAAGCCGTCATGAAGTGACAGCGAGAATTATTATGACTATTGAGAGGGGTTACATTCGCTTCCCCAGAGGACACATTTGAATAGAGTTTAAAACTATTCTCTTAGTGGAAAAACAACCTCATACCTCGAGACAAAAACAGTATTTCAGCACTACGGGATTACATCTCTGCGTACTCATGCAAGGACAGTGTCTGTATTCCATCACTCCTGTGCAAGGCACTGAGCGCCGACAGGTTTGTGCAAGCCTCGTTTTCATCAATCATGGAGCCTAATAACACCCATATATTGCTATTCATAGTAGTTAAAGTACAGCACTCAATACAGCTTCTAATGTATTCATTCATTCAATTAAACTATCTCTATTTCTGCTCGCCATTCATTAACATGGCCGCAGAGCGGATTTTAAAGTAGATTGATTAGAAGGAAAATAACAGAAAGCTTATTGACCGCAGGGGGAATGAATTGCCAACAAAGAAAGGTTTTGATAAATGACAAGTGACTGGCACAATGTCTCACTGCAGATTTTTAACGCACCTATTCCCTTTTGTGCCATGACAGAAGGCTTATGCCGGGGCCTTGCAATTTTGAGCAGGCGAATGTGTGCTGGGAGCTGACTTTGGCATTGACAGGTAGGAATAAGCTTCAGCTGATGGTAGAAAAAACATCAGAATATATACAGCAACAAACAGTGAGCACAGAGCATGCAATATGGGGACTTCCTGTGAACGCGCTGTCAGCAGTGCTGTCAGCTATCTCCATGTGTTGCCATCTGTCAGGCTAACACTCTGCTGGTGCAGTCCTAATCATTTCTCAAGTGTACGGCACGGAGCTCAAAGTAGCATAATCATCATAATCCTCAACCATCCTCGGAGGCAAAAATCACAGCATGAACTTCAACTTAACCTTCGGGGTCAACAGAGTGAAGCTAAATGTGTGGTCCGAAGTTATCCGTAAGTTGGACCAAAGATCGTGAAAGCAGCTGTTCCCAGTCAGCAACTTTAGTAAACATTAATAGATGGCTAAAAGATGAGTTTGCGGGAAGAACCTTTATATTTGAGGCAGGAAAACAATAAAATGCCAACAAAAAACAATGAACAGATGGACTTTCCATTAGCATAAATATGAAATTTTTTGCCTCGACAGTAAATCCATTTGAGGGAGAGGGTTTGTTAGAAGAAATATCAGATGTTTTTCCGTGACGTGAAATCCATAAGTTATGGACTTTTTGAAACAGCAAATGCTTGTTGTAAGGTCATATCAGGCTGCTGCATCTGTGAAAGACCGACAGTCTGAGAAACGAAGCTCCATGCTTTTTGTCATCCTGAGATGTTATTCACTTAAGTTACAATAAATGAGTGGTAATGCTGAGAGCAAGAGCCGAAGGGGTACTGCCTGAGTGATAAAGAGCTGATTAAGTGTGCTCACAATGACACACACACACCTACAAATAACAGGGGCCACGCCAACACATACTGGGGCTTACAGCTTACATGTTACAAATAAATTGCACACAAGTTTGGTTAAATCAAAATAAAGAAGTAAAGCTCATGCTTTACTATGAAAAAAATACATACACATTTTCTTAAATTTGACAAGAATTGCTGTGAGAAAGAATTATGTTGTTTGTTTTGGTATTTTGTTGTAAATTATATATTAAAGTGCCATTTCTCTTCCCATGAACTGTTAAAACTTCACAAAAAAAAAGAGATACATTAATAAAAAAATTGCTTTTTCAAATTTCTTAAGATGTTTATCCTACAAGATGATTGTTACTACAAGCTACCTGACACAGAACACTGTGAATCTGTGACAGTAGAAATAAAATATATATATATATATATAAAGTTATAAGAATATAACTTGAGGAATCTAAACAAAACAGCTCATTGCGTTGAGTTGTGGCACCTGAAACATTTTCTCGAGGCTCAGTGGGATTAACCTGCCTAAATAAAGTTGAATGAATTTTCTATATGATACATTCTCAAGTTCATACCAAAACCGTGTTGGAAATTCATAATTTCATGGCACTGCCAACAATCAAACAGGTACAGTGTACATAAGGTTTGCAAACATCACATATATTGTCTTCGTCAAGGTTCTCAGATGCCATTGCACATTAAGACTTGCTGTAAACCAATAAAATTACCTAAAATTCTTGTTTTTAGATACTACCGTACTTCACATCCCTAAATCTCCCACCTCAGAACTTGCTGCTAAAATGGCATATTAACTGAAGTATGGAGACTGAAGTTCTTTACTTTTACAGCAAATTATGTCACAAACATTTCACCAAGACCTCTGCAAAGTGTGAAAGAAGGGTACAATGTGGTCATTTAAAAACATTTGGCATGGACCCAATGAGTGTAATTATAATGGGAAAAATGTTGACTAAATAAACAATTTTTAAAGGTTTCTAAACTGTTTAACGTTATCTCCTATAATTTGTTTGATTTAGGCAGTTTTTATTGACTTGTCAGAGACTGTGTGAGAATTACTCTGGATTGCATGCAGTGATTTACTGTCCCCCTCCTTTTCCTTTGGTGAGGGTGAGCAGTCAGTCAGCTGTGTACGATGGACGAAGTAAAGAGAAACCCTCCGAAATTTACTCCTCGTTGAAAAAGACAAATTCAGCTTTTTCTGATTGTACAGTAAACAGTCTACGATTTGTTTATTGGAATAGTTAATTTACTTCTCCTGGAGCAACGGTTCATTGCTCTTTTTTCTGTAACATGACCTTAGTAACATGATCTTATAATTAAGTTATTTGTTTTCTTCACACACTTCACAGAGATACGTTCCCTCTACTCCTTTTTTGCTCAAATAGCTCATTTTTTAATGCCACATGAGATCCTCACCCCACTTGTCAATCATTTGGGGCGGCACCTGGGGTGGCCAACCAGGTGCCAGTGGCATTTACCACTCCAGCAACCCCTGTGGCTCCGCCCCTGTATGGTACTATACAAGTATAACTGGTATCATGACTGGTTTGACATGACTGTCGACGAGGGAGAGAGCGGGCACTGGAGGAGAGGGCATTCCCCAGAGGCCATGTTAGCACCAACATTACTTGGGGGGTGGGGGCGGTCCACTCTGGAGTAGGTTGTTGCTGGAGAAGCTGTTTTGTTTGGCGTTTACTCAGTCTGATTAAACCCTTTGTTTAGAGGGTGAAACGTCTCAGCACAAAAAAACAAACAAAAATAAATAAACCGTCCAGATGACCTGACCAAACATTGTTAGATTTTATACCTGGATTATTGATGGTGTTTTGAACCAGTTTGACATGGCTGTCGATGAGGGAGAGGGCGGGCACTGGAGGAGAGGGCTTGCCCCAGAGGCTATCCTAGCATAACATAACAGTTTTTTTTTCCCATTCTGGAGTAGGCTGTTGGTGGAGAATCAGTTTTGTTTGGTGTTTCCTCAGACGGATGAAGCCCTTTGTTTGGAGGGCGAAAAGTCTCAGCACAAAAAAAAAAAAAAAAAATGAAACCGTCCAGATGAACATTAGATTTTATACCTGGATTATTGAGCAAGGGCTTTGATATAACTGGTATAATTTATTTGGATGTACCTCTACAAGAGAGTAACTTTTAAAATCAATCTGCTTCAAGATGGCTATTGAACTAAAACTTGGTGGTAGAAGGTTAAGAGTGATCCACAACAAATTTGCTGAGCGCTAACAAAATGCTGTACAATTTTGTTTAAAAAAATTATTTTGCTATTTGCAGTCAACTTTGTTATCAAAATACAGTATCTAGTGAACCACTGGATTGATTTTTTTTTTTAATCACACTTTTAAGAAGTGTCAATTGGATGTACATTTACAACATTTTAGTTTAGTTTAGTTTATTTATTCATTCATTTTATAATAAAATACAAAACAACATCCATACAATAAGAAAAGAAAAGAAAAAACATGTATAAAACGAAAGGCAGCAGATGAAGAAAAAAATCTTATTTTATCTGACCCTTATTCTCTAACAAACAATTCATACAAGCAAATTCTTTAATTACCAAAACAAAATGAACAACTCATTTAACCTTCTTTAGCTCATACAATTTCAGAATTAAACTCATTTAGATATATGTTTTTAATAATTTAAACGTAACCATTCTTTTGAATATAACCACTGATTGAGCTTCTTTAACATCTGTCTCCAATTCATTCCACAAGCCAACTCCCTGAATTATGGTAGATCTTCCCTTCAAACTAGTTCTAAACTGTGGTTTTACAAATACTGTACATCTTTCCCCTTGAAATTGTAACAACTCAAGCTTTTGACAAAATACATCTGAATAATTGAAGGCAGTGTGTTATTCTGTGCTCTGTACATAACTAACAAAATATTATAATAAACCAAATCATAGAACTTCAACAGTTTAATTTGATAAAATAATATACTTGATGGATGATGGTAATGCTTTCTAGTAATGATTCTAACAACTCTTTTCTGTAAAATAAAAATAGGCTTTGTAATTGATTTACACGTTTTTCCCCAAACGCTAACACAATACATTAAATGTGGAACAATAATTGCATTATACAACAAATACAGTTCCTTATCATTTAATAAATCTCTGATTATGTAAAATATTGCAATAGACAGAGATATTTTCGCTTTAACAGAACTTATATGTTGTTTCCATGACAACTCATCATCAATGATGACACCCAAGAACCTCACCTCATGAACTCTATGAATCTCAGAGCCCTCAATTTGAAATGGAACATCAATTAATTTATTTCTATTACTAAATATCATATAACTGGTTTTATCCAAATTTAACGATAATTTATTAATTTTAAACCAAATCTGAATCTTAACAAGTTCAGACATCATTAATTCCAAGGTCTGTTCAATATTATTACCAAAACCAAAAAATGTGGTGTCATCAGCAAAAAGAATACACTTAAGGAGTCCTGACACCTTTACCAAATCATTTATATATAATATAAATAACTTTGGTCCTAGTACCGATCCTTGAGGAACTCTGCATGTAATAGTGCTGTGTTCAGATTTCACATCATCCATTTGTACAAACTGTTTCCTGTCCCTCAAATAACTACATACCCATTCTAGCGCTAATCCTCTAATACCATATCTATGTAACTTATCAAGAAGTATAATATGATCGACAGTATCAAACGCTTTTTTTTAAACAAACAAAAAAAAGCTGAAAGCTGAAGAAAGAAAGTAAGAAAGAAAAGAAAGGAGCATAACTTACTATTAGCAGAAATAATTTAGAAGCACAAAAAGGTTTTAGTTAGCATAAAACTACTGAAAGAAGCCCAAAACATCTGGGAAAAAAAAGAAGCTGACATTAACAAAGTAGCTGGAAAAAGTTTAAATTTGCACAAAGAAGCTGAAAAAAGCTGAAGCAGAACACAATGTGAAAGGAACATTAAAATGTTATAAACAGATCTAACTATGTGAATGATGTAAAATGAACTCAATTAATTTCCTATGAGAAAGAAAAAAATGTCAGAAAAGGCTAAATATTTCAAAAAGCTAAAGTTGTACCACTACCAAAAGTCATAGCACCCTTCTCCTGAACGAGCTGAACATTTTGATTTATGATTTGTTGAAACAGCACAAAAATTGTGGAACGAGAAAGATGCAGAAAAACGTACAGAAGAAGAATGGATCGCAATACAGTGAGTGTGAACGCTTCAACACAATAAAATGCAGTTTGGCTGATTGTGTTACACGTTGAGGATCCAGGAAAGTAAATCAGATCAACGTGCAGCTTTACATTTGTTATTTTACTAAAGAAATTGTGAGATGTGCGTTCAGACAAGATCAGTGCATGCTTGATTTCTCATAAGCTTAAAGATAAGTATATGAGTGCTGCTTTGAGTAATAAAAAAATGATGCGTGACAATCACATTTTCCTTAGTGGCAAGAGTTATTTTAGTTCTGTTTTTCCTTCCTTTTCTATTCCAGCTTGCAGTTCTCAGGGGCATTCTGCCTGGGCAGCCTGGACCTCCTCCAGAGACTGTTTTTCACACTCTCTTCCTGTCCGCTGTAAAACTGGGCTGCTGCTTACCTTCAAAAGGTGTTAATTAAAAAGAAAAATAAAGTCAAGGTACCATATGGAGGAGGCTGCCTTACAGCAGGCTCCTACTGTTTTGGAATTTCACTTTAATGCTCCTCTCTGTTGTTTCCGTGGAGAGGAGGTCATCTGGAAGTGACGGGCTGACAATGATTGGGTAATGGGTCTTCACGGGGCCTCTACCTCTTCATAAATCTACACTGCTGGATCACAAATGACTCATTCACAAAACGGGTTCATCTTGCCTGTTAAGTCACATTGTGATAATAAAGGCCTCTTAAAAGAAAAAAAAATGTGATTATTTATGGAGAAGTGGTGTTTTTTTGAAGTGTTTGAGCTACCGGTGTATGAATGTGTGCATGAATGGGTGGATGGCTGGTACTGTGAAGCGCTTTGGGGCCCCTCATAGTGGGCTGGAAAGCGCTATATAAGTAAGCTCCATTTACCATTTACCATTTATTTAATATATTTCAATGCTCAATATTTTATTGCTGCAGAAGAAACTGCAAAAGAAACAGAGAAAATTCAATAAGATACAAAAAGAGCTTATGAGAGAAATATGAAGCCTTCTAGAAATAATACGCAGCTGCTCTGGAGTATTTTTGCCACTCAGTTGATGCGCAAGAAGCATAATGTCCCCATCATTAGATGGACGGGTTGCTCAGGAGCATGCGAGCCGTCCAACTTCTTAAGCTGCGAGCCCTGATAAACAGAAGTGCAGAAGCACAGTTGTAAAGATTTCACTAAATTTGCTGACAACTTGCGGGCCTAGCTTGCCTTTTTATTTATGTTTGCTGGGAATCACTTCAGTATTTTTTTTTCTAAACACAATAAAACCAGACTCGAAGGAGAGTTTTCATAAAAATCTCTGCACAGCAGTGGAAGATAAGTCCAACTTTAGGACTGTTGTGTAGAATACAAATGTTTTCAAATGGCCTGAATAAAATTTCCACTCCTTTTATAAAATGCTTCCCTCTATATGTCCCCTTGGCTTCCTGCCCTTCAGACAGTGTCCTAAATCGTGTGTCCTAAAGAGATCTTTGGCTGCCAAATCAATGTCCTCTGTCCATTTTCCATTATCGCCCACTCTCCAATTAAAAAGCTCATAAAACACTAGAGTGGAGACGGCTGCTTTCATCTTCTCATTGACTGATTGATTTCCCAGTTTTTCCATCGTCCTGAGGACTTTATGTTGACACTGGTTTGTTTGATTTATGCAATGCAGCTCAAGTGAGAACACTTGAGTTCGATGATGGTTCAAACCTAATTCCTAAATTAATATGATGTTAAAACTGTTTGTTGAGGGCACAAAGCTTAATAAGTCAAGTACTTTGTTTCTTTAAAGTGTTGCTGTGGCTGCTTCTTAAATGACTTAAATCTGAAAAGAAGTAACAAAAACTACTCATATTTGCAGCATATTCATAAAACACAAAATATGATACAGAAGAGATGCTATGGCTTTGAAGTTTTTTTTTTTTTTTTCACATTTTTTCCACCAAAGGTGAAAAGAAAATTATATTTTCTCTTGTGTTTATAAATGTTCATCCTGTTGTCTGTTGCATTGGCAACATATCTCATGAACCCTTGGGTTGATTTTAATGAAACTTTCAGAAGGTATTTGCCTTTAAGCTGCTGTATTCATACCCATCAGACTCATGTTTGGGCTTCTGTTTAATACACCATTTAATATACCATATTATTTTTACATTATTGTTTAGTGTATACCTTAGATCCTTATATACTGTTTCTTTTTATACAGTACTTTATATTTTTTGCTATTTTGGGGTGTAACTGGGACCCTGTGTACACAATTTCATTCCACCTCACCACATGATGCAAATGACAATAAAGAACCTTGACCCTTGTACCTATAAGGTACACCTTGAACTTATAAGGTATACATCTACAAATATTTTACTTTTGGAGTCCACACAGTTCAAGATGGCTGTCACAACTAAGTGATCTCGGAAAACATAAAAATGGGTATTATTTTGTCATTTTCATAGATATTTTGTTAAAACTTACTGTGTTATTAATTGAGTCTAATTCCCAACACTTCCTCCAAGGACACACACTGCACAAAAACTGTGCCTAAAACTTTTACTTAAGTGTTGGTATCATCGCAGCACCATCTTCAACAAGCAAGCAGCCAACAAGCAAGAAGCCAACAAGCAAGAAGCCAACAAGCAAGAAGCCCAGCTATACAACCAGTAGTCCCTCCATTTATTCCTGCATAGAATACCCATAAAGCATTTTGGCTAATCACGCATATCATGATAAATAGAGCTTTATAGTAGACAGAAAGCTGACACAGCATTTAAACTAATTAAAAAAAAGTTGCATTAAATGTCAGTGGGTGGGTGAGAGTTACCTAAAAACTAAAGCACTGTCTACAGATTAGCAGGTATTTTGAGTCACGTTTAGTAAAACATGACAACTTTATGATTGTCAAACAAAAATGATGACGATCAGTTAAATCACTAAATAAAACAATATCATTAAAAAATGCATGGTCATCATTAGGGTTGGGCATCGAGAATCGCTTGGAACCGAAACTAACCGTCTGGTTTTCCCGAAATCGTTCAAAATATTAATGTGCGATTCTTATTTTCGATGCCTAGTCCGCCACCGGAAGTTGACGCCGCCCGCCAACACCAACGAAGAAGAAGCCGC
>JARVGQ010001639.1:22713311-22724380 GCA_031762355.1 Hypsolebias martinsi | reverse complement strand
TTGCTGCGTTTTTTTTTTTTTTTTTTTTTTTTGGTCAAATTGAGACAGTTTCTCTCGTCCTGAGCATTTCATTTTATATTTGACCTTGTGTTGATCTGCATATGACAATAAACCTAAACCTATACTTCCAACACTGCACACATTTGCAAAGAATTCTGGGATTAAACATTGTCACAGTCTGTTTGCAAAATGTCTTATGAAACACTCTACAGATTTAAATGGAATCACTGGATGTTCATCTACAACTTAAGACATTTTACAAAAACTTCACTTAAGATGGCCGTTGCAGCTGATGAAGATTAGCAAGCACAATAAAAGCTACAACACAGTCACTTAATCCATACTGAGCTAAAATGGGTTGAGGTAGTGGCTGAGAATCATCACAACACATCTCTGGAGTGTTAATACTTCTGACGGAGATTGTGCATAAAGTCATTCACAAGTTTAGACCAAAGTGACAGCAACTCAATTCCTTCTCATTATAAGATGATCTTCTTTTAAACTGGCATGAAAGGTGGTGGGCAATATGCATTACTTTAAGGAATGCTAGGCCTTTAACTGTGCATGTTTCATTGCTGCACATGGTCTCCAGCAACACATGAACCAATCCAGAGTCTGGATGAGGATCAGCTTGTTCAGCTGACACACATGTGCACTCGTCTGCACATCCCACATACACAAAAATAATTACCAGACTGACACCTGGCACAGACACACACAATCACACACACACCATAATAATTGACTTAATAGAACACAACGCTAATTTTAAAACTGCCACACAGTGCTTCACACAGCATTAAAGACAGGACTCTGTTTGATTTCAGCTGACTGGGAAGGCAGACAGACAGAGAAAGGCAAAGTAGAAGGTTGCCTTCATTTAGGCTGTTCTGCACCGAGTCTTTTCAATTTGATTATGAGTTTCCATTTCATAGAGCCCGGATGCTGCGTGCTGTTTAGAATGAAATGGAGCCATCAGTTAACTGGACATGCAGCCTGTCTGCATCTCCTCTGTAGGGGCATTGCAAAATGTCAGGGGCACACTGGCCTACCTGTACCTCTATGGCTGCAGTGTTTAGTCTGATTGTAAGGGAAATGTGAAAAACACAGCAGCTTGGGTGGCTGGCCAAGTGGATGAGAGAATATAATTGAGTGAATGCTTTGTGGTTTTAGAAGGTGATGCAAGGACTGACTGTAAAGTTTGTAAAAGTCTCTCCAAAAGAAAAGTCAGGGTATATTTTGGTGTGAACCAGTTCTGAGAATGTTTGGACGTAGTGTAAAATGTACATGAAAGCAACATGCAAATAGAGAAATTGCATATCCTGCAAAAATGCAGTGTGAATGCTTGTTGCAGACGAACGTGCAGAAAAACAGCTGAAATTAACTAAATAAAACATACTGAAATGTAGCTGAAATGGATGAGCAGGCCTAAATTAGCAGAAGAAAGCAGAAAAAACATGTACTGTATTTGCTGAATTCGGTTTAAATAAGCAGAAATGAGCACAAAATAGTAAATTAGCAACAAACAAACAAAAAAAGGCTGAAAGTAGCAACAAAAAAAAGCTAAAATGTAGTTGAAAAGGCAGAAAGAAGCTTAAACTACCAGAAGGAAGAAGAAAGAGCTGAAATTAGCTAAAAAAAAAAAAAAAGTGGAATTAGCCAAAAAAGCTACAATTTGCATAAAAAGAGCTAAAAAGGCAGAAAATGCTGAAACTAACAGAAAAGGCTGAAAGAGGATAACAAGCTGAAATTAGCAGAATAAAGTTAATTAGGTTGAAAGTATCAGGAATTATTACAAAAAACTTGAATTGATCTGAAAATGGCTAAAATTAGCTAAATGAATTCTGAAAAGGTAACTGAAAATTTAGAACAAGCTTAAACTAGCAGAAGAAAGCAGAAAAAAGAGATGTATGCCCAATTACGCTTAAAGAAGCAGAAATTAGCACAAAAAAGTAGAACATACCTGAACCCCACCCCCCCCCCTCCCATTTCAAGTCAGAAAGTAGCTCCTGATTCTAACAACCAAGCTGAAATTTTGTACATTTGCTCTGATATTGTGTGACAGTGAAATAATTTCACCTACAGAGAATCTTTTCTGTGTTGCCAAATAGTGAATTAATAGTAAAATTAGCCAGAAGGTATATAAATTTAGATTACATCTGAGGGGAAGTGACTGCTGTTGTAATATGTGGAACTGTTATTAAATTATATTCCAGTAGCATATTCACCCTTCTATTTTTATCCTCTTACAAAGAACAGTGTCTTGATCATTGCTGCCTTATCAGCATCTATTTCTGCAGTCTTTCCTGTCATTCAAACCCAAAGTTCAGACACTCCGCACATTTCAGAAGTGTAGAGGGGTTTTATTGGTACAGATTAAAAAGCAATTTAATACAGAAAAGGGGATTAGAAACACTATGGGCCACACTAATCCTTAACCTTTAGTCCTGTTCCTATGTGTCACAATACGCGGAGGACGATAGCATCACAGGACCACAGTTAGTAAATTTCCATTAGGGCTGCCCTTCTTTATTCCCACCAGAACATTTAAAGGCATTAAGCATGCTTTGTCAAGGCTAATAAAAAGTCCAGCAGAACTATATCACACATGCACAACTTGTTCCGAAAAAGGCAACGTTCCATGCAAAGTTTTCCCAACACTTTATAATAATCCACCCAGCTCTCCGAAGGCCCAGAGGTGGACAGGCAGTGAGGCGGGGCGACTGCTGCGCAGCATCTGCATGGATGGGACGTTTTTCTGTCGGTGCTGGTTGGGCAGAAACTCATTTCCCCAGAACAGCAGGATTGGCATACAACTTAAGAGAAATGGTGCCACATTGGAAAAATAAAGACATTCTAATAACGTTATAAGAATTCAAGGCCTAGCCTTACTTGAAGGAATGCTTATTGACTGCATCCTTCCATCTTAGATGTTTAAACTAATATTGTCTTGAGTTGAGAAAGGGCAGAGTTATTACTGTTTTGGTCAAGCCTCAAAAATAACACTTTGTGTGATTTCACAAGAGATGTCGGGCTCTGTGTTGTGAATGACTCTCAGCTACAACCACAAAAGTTTAATTCAACCTTTATTTCTACAGGTCAGTCTCACTGAGCCTTGAGAACTCATTTACAAGAGATACCTGTTTTAAACAAAGAACACAGATGAGGCACAAACAACAATATACAATCATATAAAAGCATATAAAATGAAAAGTAAATTAAATAAATGACATAAAACTAAACAAAAATGGCTACATTATAAAGCGATGCAAAATACTAAAAACAGGAACATGTCTGAAATGATTTTTGCCATGAACTTAGAACTTGTTTAAAATCCCTTATAGAGGTTAGAGTGGACAACTTCAGATATCCCAGGAAGCAGGAGCGGAGTAGGAGAAGGCCGTTTTGCCAAATTCAGTCCGCACTGAAAGGACACTGCAGGTAATAATGTCCTGAGAGCGCACGTTGTAGCTGCTCTCGCGCAGAGACATGTAGGAGGAGATGTATGAAGGCAGCAGACCAAGAAGTGATTTAAAGATGAAAATGTACCAGTGGAAGAGTCTACATGAAGTTAATGATGTCCAGTTAACCAGTGAGTACAGGGTGCAATGGTGGGTACGGTAATCACAGTCAGTTTCAAATGGCTTTAAACATCTGCCAAGTTCAAGGCATAAACCAACAAAGACATGTTCCTAGTTTTAGTATTTTACAATGTAGCTATTTTTGTTTATTTATTATTATTATTATTATTATATAATTTTCTTGTAATTTTCAAGTCATATTTTTATTTTGTCTTTATGATTGTCTACTGTTGTACTGATAAATATCTCCTGAAGGGTAAACTGTATCTTGGCTGCAAGTATCAAGCTGTGAAATCCTTCGTTCTCTACAACTGATAGTGGTTGATCATTAATTATGATGCAGTTTAGCAGCTTCTCGGTAAACATTTGAGCTCTGGGGCTTCAGCGGTGTGTTCTTCTCATTCGGTCCAAAGAAGGCAGTCTGATTTCGGTCAGCCACGCTCAGTCTGCTCCTCCTCCGAGACGGGTAGACTGAGCGGGGCGGATTGGGCGTGGCTGGCCGGAGTCGGGCTGCCTGTTTCGGGTTCAGCAAGTGGAGCGTACCACTGAAGCCACGGAGCTCGAATGTCCAACGTAAAACAAACTTTACAGCGGTTTAATGTGATGCTGTGGCTCTGCAGACATTGCACATTGCCGTCTTGTTTTGTGGTGTTTCGAGTGTAAAATATTTCCACACAGTGGACAAGTTACGATGAAAAGTTGGTTAGTAGCCATTAGCCACAGTGCTGCTCACTCAGTCCTCACGCTGTAGCTGGCTGCAAACTATGAAATGGATTTCCTGAATGTGAGACAGGTCTTATTACTCTGGGTTTCATGAAGCACGCCTCTGTTCAGGAAATCCATTCAGTTTGATGCCAATGTGTGGAGCAGCAGGCAGGGAATCACATGAGGAGATGTTTCAGCAGACACAGACCTGCATCATGGATTGGAAATCTCTGCATGTTGGATCGGAAAAATCCGATACGTAAATTATGCTGGTATTGGAGGCCGATACCGATACCGGATCGGCCCCATCCCTAGCAGTTAGAGGACATGAAGTTAGTTGGAGTGAGGACAGAGGATGCAGAGGACAGAGTGAGATGGAGGAGGATGACTCGCTGTGGAGACGCCTGAAGAGGGAAAAGCCGAAAGATGAAGAGCAAAACACAATGACCAGGCAAAAAGTAGGCGTCTGCAATGCAGCTAGACGCAATACTTCTGAAAAGTGGACACAAATGGTTCATACAGTGCTGATGCACTTGAAACTAAAGCTGAGAATTGGTATTTGTAAAACTTTTTCACCCAAAAATAATGATTGCTCATTTTTACACCAAAGCAAATTGTGTAAATATAATAAATAAGTCACGTAAATTGGTAATGATCCACAGTCTGAAAATCAGGTGGATAATTTAGATTATCTTTAAGCTGGTATAATAAAATAAGAAAAGGGTAAACTATACACATTACAAATTTATTAAATTTAATTACTAAGGTGCATGCTCACAAACATTCAAAACTTTTTAGCTTGATGGCATTATTTTAATCTGTAAATTATATCAGAGTGTGTAAAACCAGAAACTTTGATGTGTAAAAATAAAATAAAGTAAAGGCCGTTTCAAAAGTAAATAGTTTTTGTTTTTATTGAGAAAATTATTAAAAATGTTAAAAAAAAACTTTCTGCACTTTTGCTTTGACCAGGGTTGGCTGGCTTTTGAATGTGTCATCACTTCAGTGGGATGTGTGAGGATTTATTACAGCGAGGGAGGAAAGAAAGAACCATAACAAGTTTAGTTAAAATTGTTAACACCTGATCAGCTTTTTCTGTTTGACTTTAAAAGAGCATCCAAACACAATTAATCTGAAAGTGTGGGGACAAAAGGAGCCAATTAATAAAGTATCCTTTCTTTCTGATCCAAATTTAAAAAAACAGTCGTTATACACTGTAAGGCAAGTTTGACCTCTGAACGCAGACAGTTTAAACCGTGGTGACCTGTTTTCCAAAGTAAGAAATGGACACCCATTTAATGCATCGTTTTTATTAACAAACACATTTCGAGATAAATAATGATCACAGCAGGACTTGTTCAAACAGCCACTCCATACACATAAAATACATTTAGCAAATGAAGATTGCTGGATTCAGATTTTTTTATTTGTGGACAAACTGCTGTAATGAGCTGTGTTTTGGAGCTTGGCTGTGGGTTTCAGTGGAGTGGCCTGACAGATTGTAACGCAGCCGACAGTGGAGAGTTGTAGCTAGAGAGAGAAGACACAATCCACTCACACCCTCAGGCATTTCCATTATCACACACTTTCTGGATCATATAACTCAGAGCTGCATGTACTGTATGTGTGTGAATTTTAACTCTGATTGCATATATGTGCACAAATTCTTTTTCTGCTTTGCTCCCATCTTTAAAACCTATTTTTTTAAGAGTTAATAACTGGGATTCATGCACGTTTCTTATTAATTCCAGCAGAGACTCGGGTCTTGAGATCTAACAAAGCCCAAGAGGAAGAGGGTCTGCTCATCCTTTGTTTGACCCTCATGCAAAAACTGTAGCCATTCCTTATTTTCCTCTGCACACCAAAAGTTACGGAAGAAAAAAGAAGATAAACATACACAGACATTTTATTTCAAGACATTTGTGTTTTATTACTAGAGGAAGTGATCAGATGCTGAAAAATGAACAAACAAAGCTATGAACAGGAAAACAATACTATAAATGCTAACCAAGCTTTTACTCAGTGACAGTAAAATCATAAAATATTACAATTTTCATCCTCCCAACAAAGCAGCTGCCTCATATCATATACACAGTCTATGTTTTACATACATGCAGCTTGATGCCCTGAACTGTTTGCCTCTAAACCTCCCTGGCTTCAGTCAAACCCTGTACACTCTGCGTGTGTTTTGACTGACACCCCGTGTCAGAGCCCGTGCCCTGGGTCAGCCGACGTCTTCTCTCTCTAACCCACCACACAGTGTCGCGACTGTCTGCAGACTCACAAAGCAATGGAGTAATGAGCCCCATGGCAGTCCGGTGGAATAGGCTCTGAATAGGTAATGACAGAGTCTGAAGGTGCTGGAAACACCGGCGGTGTCTGATGGAGGGTTATAATGTAGTCTTGGAACATTCCTTCCTCTGCCTGTCAGTGACAGGGTTGTTCTGGCACCATGCACGCTATCTAAAATTTATTGTTCAGTGCTGACTGCCTGTGTTGGATTTGTGCTCCCTGTACAATCCACATCAAATTGTATTCCTACCCCTGTTCCTGATTAATGGTCTGTACATACAGTATGTGTATGCAAGCCCTGATGCGGAGCTCATAACACTCAGCAGCACCAATATGCTTTACATTCAGCGCTGGTGGAGTGCAGACAACACATGACTGAGTGGATACATTGAGGAACAGTTGCAGATTCTGCGCTATATTCAAATAATTTGGGTTAATGCACTACACGCTACACCTCATTCTGTGTAAAATGCATTATTTGTTTTTTATGTCCACCTGTCTGTGTGTTTGTGTTTCCTTTTGCATGTTTTTATGCTCAGGAAGCTACTGCAGAGTAGTGCCGGAGGCATAATTAAAGCCCAAGAGGCAACGCAGTTCAAAGATCTGGAAGGTGAATGAAAAAGCGTGGACCCCGACGAACAGGATTGGGCAGTCATTTTTGTATTTTACATCTTCTAAAGGGGAAGTGGGGGGTGTACTGTCATATCATCAGCACTAGACTAAAATATAGGACCTATATTCCAATTTATGGCTCATATCATCATCATCTACTGCCTCATTTTTGCTGCCCTTGAGTCACCCTTGTCATCCTGGTAATGAAAGTTTGGAGAATTGCATTTAATACTGAACAATTGTGATGTGTCTGATTAGCTTCTCAGTATCTCTGCAGTAAAATCTAGGTTTGCTCTTCTCCTTCAGGTGAAAAGAATCTGAAGTAATCCAAAGTCTGCGTTACACTTGGAAAACTTTTCTCCATTCAATTTCAAGCATTTACTGCACAGGTAGATAACATTAAAAGAGTACTTCATTATAACATGAAAACTGAAATATCTCAGCAATGATGGGATTCATAGGGGTGAGACAAAGAGAGTAAACACAAGTACAAATGATGCATTGTGCTTAAATAATGTAGTTTCTCTGTAGTCATGCAGGTTTTTGTTTATCCTTAGCCTGTCTGGCCAAACACAGCTTTTTTCTTCTTTTGAAGCTGATCTGAAAAGTGATTGTCACTAGATTCTTACATATGTATTTCTGTATGGTCACTTCTGTGCAATCAGATCAGTATTCTGAGGTGTTTGTGCCACTCAGAAAAAGTCTTAACAGCGATAATGTCAATCAAGAGCAACAGCAGTGCGGAGTGGAATCAGTCTAATAACAGGCAGATTACTGTGGAAGACAGCTCTTGAGATGAACAATCTGATTGCACTTCTGTAGGTGATTTATCAGCTGACTATTGTGAAGTTGCACCACTAGCTAATTTTTAAATCATATTGTTTCCATGGCTACTCATGCAGAAAAATTGGTGATGATCAACAATAAATAAAACATACACATACGGCACATACATACATGCATATGTGCGTACATAAGGAGCACATACATACACACACACGCACACACACACACACACACACACACACACACACACAGACACACACACACACACACACATACATGAGTTTACATGTTCTTCTCGTGCTTGCGTGGGTTTTCTCCAGGTACTTCGATTTCCTCCCACAGATCAAAAACATGCATGTTTGCCTTCAGGCCCTGGTCTCCCTTGCAAAAGAGATCTGTGAACTCAGTGGGATTTGCCTGTTTAAACAAAAGTTAATACATTAAGCATTTGCTCATTACATTTAGCTCATTCACTGACTTTATGAATCCCATTTGATTCTTGGTAATAAAACAACTGTTTTATTTATAGTGGTCATGTGGTTTAGCTGACTTAGCTACTGGATGTAAGTGAGCACTTGGCTCATGCCCCAGCTAATCTGTTGCTTGAATTCTTGTGCAGACCCAGCTAGCTGCTTCCTCATCTGAGCTGCAAATGGTGCACAGGAAAAGACATACAACTTAAAACCAAATTCAGAAGTTATTAGAGCTGTCATTTCTAATCTGGGCCCGAAGCCTGCCCCAGCCAGACCCTAATTTGAGCCGGGCCATAATAATATGCTGGATGGGCAGGTCAGGTCAGTGTTGGGCTTTTGATTGCATCAGCGGACATGCGCGGCTAATGATCTAATTATATGGCAACATGGCTTGCCATACTATCACCAGTTGCACACAGCCATTTGACCGTGCGCTGACCGGCCTTGAAAAAGGTAACAGTTAAGCTTCAGATGGGACTTCCAGGCAGCGATCCATCAAAACCCAAATGGATGTTCATTCAGCTGCTGCATTCGACAGACGCACGTGGACGTTAACCCAAACAGGTGACATCCCAAAATATCCTCGCAGACATCAGAGCAGGGTCCGTGTCTGAATAATGCAGAATGCAGGCAGAAGCAGGGATTTAATGCGCTTTGATGGCCATGAAAGGACAAACACCCCCTCAGCTCTGTTCCTCTGCCCCCTCAGCCACACACGTCTGCAGACCGTTAATAAGCAGTTGAAGCTTAATTCAAAATGTCGGGGGGGTTTCGAGTTCAGACCTGTAATTACTGTTAATTCATCGGGTCTGGTTTGGAAATTATGGCTACGGGCTGGGGCCGGGCCGGATCGGATTTTTTGAGCATGAATGCAACTCTAATGCAAACTCCACCCAGAAAGGCCCCTGGCTGGGATTTGATCCAGAGACCTTCTCACTGAGATGCAACTGCTCTGCCAACTGAGCCAACATGCAACAGTTTTATAAAATATAAAAATAAATATATTTTGCTACTGTTTGTCCCACTTAATATGCATATTGAGATTTTTATTTTTAAAAGTGCTTACTTTTTTCCCCAAGGGGCAAATTTCACTTTATTATTTTCTTTCATATCTTACAATTATTGATGGCACTCAAAACATTTTATCTTCCACCTTTGTGATCATCTTTCATCAAAATTTGTTAAAGGCTCTTTATCTTTGCAGGATTTTCATGAGGGGATATGAGAGAAGGTGACAGGACGGGAATGTTTATGGAGCTGTGTTTTGTATTTTTGGAAGAAACCAAATACAGTAGGTAACTGGTTTATCAAGATATCCATCCATCCATTAATTTTCTTCCGCTTATCCAGGGTCAGGTCATGGGGGTAGTAGCCTAAGTAATAGTAGAAGTAGCCTTCCCTCTCCCCAGCCACTTCGGCCAGCTCCTCTGGGGGAATCCCAAGGCGTTCCCAGACCACTCGAGAAACATAGTCCCCCCAGTGTGTCCTGGATCTTCCTCTGGGTCTCCTCCTGGTGGGACGTGTCTGGAACACCTCGAGAGGGAGGTGTCCAGGAGGCATGCTAACCAGATGCCCGAGCCACCTTAACTGGCTCCTCTTGATGTGGAGAAGAAATCTCAAGATATCAAGATGTCCAGAAGACAGAATTGTATGGCTTCATGCAAAGGTTTTCAACGGGTCATTATGTGTACACACTCTTCCAGTTGTTTCAAATCCCATTCATTCTGCTTGAAAGCTCCAATCTTTAATACAGAAGGACCTGGTGTTATAACTGTGGTGCATTTAGATATATTTGTTCAGTCAAGTGTGCTGTGATGATCTTTAATGTTTGTGTTGAGAATAAAAAAAGAAAGATGACTTTCATTTAAGAGTAGGATAAAAGTCATGATACAAGTATATCCAAACTAATTGGCGCAGAGTTTAGAAAAAGTGGGATTGTGATTGGAAGGTAGCCCGTTCAACTCCCCAGAACAACGACATCAAAATGTGGGTGGGATTGGTGAAGCACCCACGCCTGCCTCCACCCTTATTTTCCCCACTCTGGGCCCTTGAGCAAGGCCCTCAACTCCCACCATAAGCTCCCCGGGCGCCCTATGGCAGTTCTCTGCTCCACACAGAGGGCTGTGGTAGCTCGGTGGTCTGTGGTTGCGTCAGGAACGACATCAAGAATTTAAAAAAAAAAAAATACTGCCAAGTCTTCGTGCATGTTAGTTGACTGTGGCAACCCCTGAATGTCTGAACGGCTGTCACATTGTAAAGTTTGCAAGCGATACAGCGATGGTGGGATGCATCACAAACAACAATGAGTCCAGCTACAGGCAGGAGGTGGAACACCTGGAGAGCTGGTGGAGGAAGAACAACCTTTACAACAACGTGAAGAAGAAGGAGATGGTTGTAGACTTCAGACAGAACACACCTACCCCCCACCCCCTGAACATAGGAGGATCTGCAATGGAAGTGGTCTCCAGCTACAAGTACTTGGGTGTGCACCTGAACGATAACCTCAGCTGCAGCAACACCACCGCCAGCCTGATCAAGAATGTTCATCAGAGACTCTACTTCCTCAGATGGCTGAGACGAGCTGGTCTGAGAAGCTCAGTCCTCACCTCCTTCTACAGGT
>JARVGQ010001639.1:22686768-22700211 GCA_031762355.1 Hypsolebias martinsi | reverse complement strand
AAACTCGCGTTTACAGCCGCCACGTGCGAGCAGTTTCGGTATCCGGCTAAATCGGTATCCGGCCGGGCCGTTATAACAGAACTCGGCCGTAAACCGGGGGTTACCTGTATATATATATATATATATATGTATATATACTGTATATGAAAAGCTGATGATGAAGAATGGTCATTTGTATATATTCAGAGGTATCCAGCTGATCTACAACCAACCGTCTCATAAACTGTCTGCTGGTCTCCAAGGTTAAGAAGGTGCACAGGTTTATTTTGTTACTGATGATCTCAGGCGTCCTGCTGAGAGGCTCTTCTCTGCAAGCATCTGCTGAGGTAACCGCTAACTGGACGCTTAGATGAACATTTGTGCAAAGCAGCCTCTAAAGCAATGTGCTGAAATCATAACACCACCTGTTCTCTCCAGGTCCTGCAGACACAGGACGTCTTATTCTCTTTCTCACCGAACTCACCTCTCTGACTCACTGGCTTCCTTCCTTTGCAGGTCTCTAACTCACTCTTTGGTATTTTGTCTCGCATGTGATTTTAATGTGTGACTCTGCTTCTAAGTGTTAAACACAAGTTTTCAGTTGTGGTTTCTGTTGTGAGAAGGCCTAAATCATAGATCATGTTTCTTGAATGACAGCTTATATAATGATGCAAAACAAAAAGATTGGAAAAACATATTGACAAATGAAGCATACTTATCTTTATATATTATTTTACAAATGTCTACACATTTCATATGTGTTCTGCTCAAATCATTTTATTTATGGACATGAAACAAATCAAAACATCACCACAACGTGACCAGTTTAAGAGTTCAGTGGACAAATTAAAGACAAATTGTACAGAAAAGTATCACAGAATAAAAAAGCAGATTTTTTTTTTTGCATCACTTCATTAAAAATAAATCTGATGTATAGGTTAATAAATAACTTGCTGAAATAATTGCTGCAAATAAACTACAGTGCAGAGGTATCTGAGTTGTGCTGTTTTCTTTCTCTTTCTCATTTCTGGAGTAAATAAACTAAAATTCAAACTTCCAAAACTTTGAGCTGTTTGTATTTTGAGGAAATGAAACTTGCTGGAAACACTGCAACCATACAAGTCAACTAAATAAACAATTTAAAAAAAATGCAAATGCCTTACCCTAATTCTTATCCTGATTTACACCAAGTCATTATCCTGCGTCAATGTAAAACAGAAAGAAACAAGTAAATCACAGAATATAAATCTAAAAAGTAAGGCAACAATAAAACAAACGCAATACTGAACACACCATAACCCAAAAAAACTACATGCATTACTTCACCAATAAAAACGCATCTTCAAAGAAAACAAAAGAAACAAACAAGATATCCCTGTTCAGTGAAAAGCTTTGCAGAGAGTGGTGAAGGCTGCTCAGAAGTCTGTTGGAGTCAGCCTCCCCACCATCACAGACACCTACAACTCCAGATGCAGGAAGAGAGCCACCTGCATCATGAAGGAACCCACTCACCCAGCACACACACTTTTTGCCCCGCTCCCCTCAGACAGGAGGTTGAGAAGCATTAAGTGTAGAACCACTAGACTGAGGAACAGCTTCTACCCAGAATCCCTACTCAGGATAATCATTGTGAAAAAAAAAAAAACTGTAATGCCACTCGATTGTTGATATATTCTGCCGATTACACTGCTGATCACATACTGCTGATTTATTTCATTCTGCTGTGTTCATTCATACTCATCTGCTCACAAGGGCTCATGCTCGTGCTGCTGTTGTTTGGCGTATTGTTGCTGTACCATTAGTGTTGAGCATATTCTTAGTTTAGCATATTTCTTAGTTCATATCTTAGAATTACTGTTTTTCTTTTATAATTTATACCTTTGTTTGATGTAACTGGTACTCTGTGTACACAGTTTCGTTCAACCACATGTACAACATGTGATTCAAATGGCAATAAAGAACTTTGACCTTGATACGTTCAGTCGTCTTACTGTACATTTTCAGTGTTCACATTAAGATTAATTTCCAATGATCAGTAGTTTTATCAATGCAAATGTTTTAATCTTCTTTCATCATAACGTTATGATTGAACAATCTTTATTATTATCAAAAAGTTGTGTCAGTTTTAAAGGCTACAAGACAGTTTCTAAAAACACGAAGCAATTCTTGTTTTATTAGTTTGTTCCAACGGTTCAGACACTGCATATTTTTTGTTTGTGCTTTATACTCTATTAATTATAAATGTGGAATTGATGTTCAGCATTTTCCCATTGCATATGTAGGCACACTTGTGCAGCAGAGGGCTGCCATCTAAGGCGCCCATGGAGCAGCTAGGGGTTTAAGGGTCTTGTTCAAGGGCTCACAGTGGGGCAAATGAGGGTGAGACAGATGTAGATGCTTCACATCACACAAATCCTTTTTATCAGTCTGCGGATTTGAACCTGCAACCTCCCGATCACAGGCTGGCCTTCTCTAGCCTCTGTCCCACCACTCAGCAAGCTGAGACAAAATTATGCAAAAGCACAAAGTGACAAATAACTGAATGAATCTTGACAGATAAACAAAACTTGGTTCTTTTGCACTGTCTCAATTTAATATAAGGTAATTGAAACGTAATTAATACGATACTGACTGAGAAGCATGGGGAAGGTTGTATCATGCTGTGGGGTGTGCTTGATGCTTCATATACACAAATAGTTTAAAGTAAAATGGCCCATTAAATGTTAGTTATCTAGGTTTACTGTGAACATGATAGGATTTATAGCAAAACAACCAAAAGCTGAGCTACAGATCCTACATGACAAATAAACAGCTGAAAGATAATAAGTTAAATTGACTGAAACTGATCAGCAATGAACCATGACCTAAAGCATTTAAAAATGATGGGCTCTCAATTTAGATGTAAAAGTGTGAAGCGCACATTAAGCACAAACACATCTGAAAGAGAGCCGATAAATGCAGCTGTCATCAAGTTTAATGTCACACAGACTGCACTTTAATGCACAAGTGGCACATTTTATGATTCCCTTCTATCAGTCAGAACCAGAGAGAAAGAAATCACAGCTTCGTCTACCAGCTATTAGTCTGCTCCCATCACATAGTCCTCACGCTGTATGTGAATATTAAACTTAACAGGAAGGAAAAAGCACATAGGTACTTGCTTCATTTACACCTTCCATGTAAAAACTGCAACTTATTTATTGCCTGTCTTCCTGTCTATTACAGGTAAATGTGTTGATAAAACACATCTGATTAAACTTTAGCTGGATTAATGAGAAAACTAAACACCTGTCAGCTGAAGAGGTTAGAACTGAGGAGTTTCGTTTATGAGACTTCAGGGCCCAGAAGTTGTGTTTCCATACCAAACCATACTTTCCGTACATAAAATTATTGTTTTTGCCATAATTCAATTTAATTAAATTCCATTCAGTTTATTTATATAGTGCCAAGTCACAACAGAAGTCATCTCAAGGTGCTGCATAGAAACATTCATACACATAAAAACTAAGTTACAATGAACAAGGTTATAAATAAAATTTCAACACAATGCAGGTATTGGTCTTTAGCATAAACTCTTCTCCCAACCCATAACAACATTATATTTTTGTTAGTGGTTTGTGAGCATTAAAGATGATTTTATATCATATGAGGAGCAGAATATTTAATCCATCTGTGCTTTTGTGTAGTGACTTATCAGTGTTATCAGTCAGCTTGGATTAATGAGAAGACACGAAGCTGAATGGTCTCAAACAGGTAAGATTAGGCAGCAACATATTTTTTCTATTAATTTTATTGTGCAAGTTTTATCCCACAGAAATGAAAAATATATCAGCTTAAGTGTCATAAAATAGTTTTCTTTACTTTTAAATCGGGGCTATGAAAATAATAATTTGTGATGTGTGATGTGTAAACTGAGACTTGCTGGCAGTAGGTGCACTGCAGCAGCGCTGCAACAGAAAAGTCAGCATTGTGAAAAAAATGCACAGCTGTAACATCAGCAGTTCAGCAGCGCACATGCCACACAGCTGGCATGAAGCAAGCTTAGTGTGTTGTATGAGGCTAAATTGTCTGATGAGTCCATGTGGTGATCAGACTTTACAGGAAGGAGAGCTGAGTCTGGAAAACTCATCGTCTGTCAGTCAAGTCTGAATGACTGATAATCCACGTGACTCACACCAACTTGATCTGAGTTTGTTGGTGAATATCCAGAAAAAAAGGAACAATTCAGTTTAATTCAATTCAGTTTATTTACATTATATTGCACCAAGTCACAACAGAAGTTGTCTCATGGCACTATATAAAAGACATTCAGATGCCGTACTTGCCGCTGTACACGTCACACCACCGTATAAGTCGCATCAGTCAAAATATGTCTAATAAAGTGTGAAAAAACATAAATAAATTGCTTTGCCATATAAGTTGCATCTATTATGCGTCACCGCTGACATCCCGGAAATGTGTGCCGGTGTTGTGCCAAAATTTGATTGGCTGCCACATGGCGGCCGCGGAAGCGTGCATGGGAGGACTTTAGCAAGAATTTAACAAGATAAGCACCTAAACAATTATTTGTTTGCTCAAAATTATAGCAAAGGTGTGTCACAGTTGAAGTTTTCCTTAATAAATGCACTTTGACTGTAAACTCAGTTGCATTTCAAAGGCCAATTCATGTAAGCGGGAGCGTGCAGACAAAAAACTCGCTGTGCATTTCATCGAAATTTAACAAGATAACCACCTAAAAATGGTTGTTTGCTTGACTTTATAGCAAAGGTGTGTCTCAGTTTAACTTTTCCTTAATGAATGCACTTTAACAGTCAAATCAGCTGCATTTCACCTGGGCAGCAAGGTGAAATGAAGCTGATTTGACTTTTGCTCCATGTGTTCCAGAGCGAAACGAAGGTGGCTTTGTATGGCAAGCCAAGTGTCTCATTAATAGCCACTTTTACCTATTAAGGAGACAGTTGGCTTGCCATATTAGGTGAGGATTTTGTAATGGTTGAACATGGTAGAGTCCAATATTTTCCATCAGAATGAATGAAATCGTCAGATCTCAGCCAAAAATTGGGTTATAAATATGGTGGTGGGGGGGGGGGGGGGATATCCATATTTTGGTTCATTGTTTAAGTTAAAGGCATGCTACATTTGTAATTTATGCAAAAAACTGACATATACAGTACAGCAAAAAATTACAGTGCATATAAAAGCCAATTAGTAAAAGTTATCTATTTAAGGAAGCCAGCAGATTGTGTTGAACCTTCACTTCATCACAATCTCCCTTTCTGAGCAAGTACATTGGCAATAGTGGAAAGAAAAAACTCCCTTTTAACAGGAAGAAACCTCCAGCCGAACCAGGTTCAGGGCTAGCGGCTGTCTGCTTCGACCAGCTGGGTTTGAGAGGACAGGAAGGAGAAAAAAACAAACACAGAATGACAGTTCCAGGTGTTATTTCTATTAGAAGAAAGATTAAAAAAAGATGTTAAAGATTGAAATAATTACAAATACAAACAGGTAGTGTATAGCAAGAAAAGACAGCAGCCAAGTGAGGAAATGTGGTCATTTTGTCACAGCAGTCTAAGCCTATAGCAGCAGAATTAAGGGATACCTCAGGGAACACAAGATGATCCTAACATGTATAGGATTTATCAAAATGAAAGACTTAAGCCTAATCTTAACAGTAAACAATGTGTCATCCTCATGGAAAGAAACTGGAAGTTGTTTCCACAAGAGAGGAGCCTGATCACTGAAAGCCCTGCCTTCCATTTTGCTTTTGGAAACTCTAGGAACCACAAGTACACCTGCAGTCTGAGAGTGAAGTGCTCAAAAGAAAGTGTCTTTACCTGTGCAGCAGGTTTGGGGTTAATTTTAGAGTAAACCTCCACTTTAACTTGAACATAAATGTTCACACTGTACAACAAAACATTGTGTAGCTGCACCTTTGTTTCAGCTGATGTGTTCTCTCTGCCAACGTAAAGCATTCCTTTTATGTCGTTTCAATTTTAAAGGTGTACTGGGAGGTGAGTATAATATTCAACTTTGACAATTCATGCAAAGAATTTAATGGTTGCACTCTGTTATTTCAAATAAAGCAGCATTATTTCCTTCACCAGAATGTCTACTTTAAGGTTGTTGTTTAAAACTCTTTGCATATATAATCTTATTTGGGTCTGTGGCGACTCATACTCAAAAGGGCAACAGATGGGAATGTGTCCATCCACCTTCCTGTGAATGTGCAATTGGTGTGTGTGTGTGGGGGGTTGGGGGGTAGGCGTGTGTGTGTCGGGTGGGTGAAGCAATGCAATGAATAGCTAGGTGACCTTTCAGGTGGTGTAGAGGTGGCACCACTGTGACAGTGTGACAGAGCGAGCCTCAGCCTTCCTGTAATGGATGAGCACTCTCAAGGTGAACACCTCACTTTTTCTTCTCCCTCCCCTTTCATCCCGATGTGTCCTCTTTTCCACCGAGACTTTCAATGTGTGGCCCGTCTCCTTTTGTTGTTTTTGACCTAGTATGAGGGATGTTTCTCTGTTTCCTGTTATCCGTCGCCAGGTTTTGTATTCCTGCACTGTTTGGTAGAGCTTCTGTAGAGGTTTGCATCACAGAAAATGACTACCTGTAATACAAATCTTATCCAACACTTCTGCATGCCGTTTTTGAAGAATGTATCCAAGTTTTCGCTTCATGATCCAATCATATAATTATATAGAAGACCAATAACGCTTTCAGCAACACACCCTTTTATATTCAATCAAGGCTTTCACGTCATCTGAATCGTTATGGGGTTGTAACCATTTAGAGAATACTGCTCTTTCTAAAAGCTTTGTATGATGAGGATTTTGAATAGTTACACACTAATCCTTTAGAAGGCGAAAGTGAAGATGGGTGTTTTACAGCGTGTGTACAATCTGCTCCTGTTATTGATCTAAGCAGAGGCGACACGCATGGCAGGCCACAGCAACACGATATTGATGGTTGGCTGAGCAGTCGGCCCACATCTCTGAGGAACGTAACCTGCTATTTGTCCTCAAGACTCTGCCCAGTGCAGGAGACAGACTCTTCTAGATAAGAGATGCCATCTTCAACAGTGGGCCGTTTCCACAAAGATGTAAAGCGATTAAAAATACAGCTTAACACTTCATGCTAATGTTGCTTTTTAAAAAATGTTGGTCTAGATTCTGAGTTGACCAGAATACAACAGAACTAAGTGTCTTTAAAGAACTGAACATTTAGCCCAGCTATCACTATTCAGACACTCAATATGTGTTTTTTTTTTTATATATTTTATGATTCATTATTTGCATTAAATAATCACTTTCCCCAGTTGAAATAACTAAAATCCTAAAGTTTAAATGAAAACTATGACCCATGTCTTTATCCCAGCAGTCCCTGGGACAGAGACAAGTAATAACCCCTGGTTGAGGAATGAAGAAAGAAAAGGTTTGAATAGGGCCATCTGTAGAGGGCATACAAGGGTGGAATAAGGTTTAGATGCAGACCAGGAAGAGAATCTTCACTAGAAATATGTGATCTCTCCGCCTCGTTACAGGAAACACATCTCCTCTACCAAAGGTACAGGGTGATGGTGTAATTGTAGAGAAGATGTACCTTTTAACAATGTTCAATCAGGTCACCTGGACAGTTTCTTTCATTTCCTTTTTTTTTCTGAGACGTTTCAGCCTTCATCCAAAGGTCTTCTTCAGTTCGAGGAGCCACAAACAAACTGGTCTGACTCAGAGGAATTGACTGGGGATAGGGCAAGCCCCAGAAATCAACTGCATGTAAACTGTTTTTTTTCCCCCACTACGGGAGTGCGATACTTGTGGGACTCCAGTTTTCTTGTGGCTCTTCAGACTGAAGAAGTACTTTCCATGAAAGACAAAACATCTCAGTTAAAAAAAAACAAACAAAGAAAAAGGAACCATCCAGATGACCTGACGGGACATTGTTGGATTTGTATCTGGATTATTGAGCATGAACTTTAGTATTCTGAACCATTTTGGCATGGCTTCCTAATACGAGGAGTTGACAGAGGAGAGGGCGGGCCCCATAAACCATCTTATCGCCAAAAAACTGTTTTTTTTTCCCCACTGTGGGAGTGTAGTACTTGTGGGACTCCAGTTTGTTTCTGGCTCCTCAGACTGAATAAGTCCTTTGGATGAAGGACGAAACATCTCAGCAATAAAATAAAATAAAATAAAAAGAAACCGTCCAGATGACCAGACTGAACATTATTGGATTTGTACCTGGATTATTAAGCATGAACTTTGAGGTACGTTTTAGTTACACATATGCTATTCGTACATGGAATAAAAGGTGACTTAGAAGACATAAGTGGCTTTTTATATTTTAACCTTTTATGATTTCTAAGGACTCAAAATGAGAGTACACCATCCATCACCCAGCTTGTATAGGTTTGGACAAGTGAGCAGAGCTGTCTTTCAAACGTGTCAGTCTCTGCAGTTCACCTTTTGAACAGTAGGTGTTGCTACTGAAAAATCCCAACAAAGCAGAAATAGCACAAGAAGAGCCATGTACAGGAAGTACATTATTTACATAAAAGTCTGGCTAAGCAGCATGATGGCGCAACTGGTAGAGCTGCTGCCTCTCAGCAAGAAGGTTGCCCTGGTTCAAACCCCGATCCGGGGGTCTTTCTGGGTGGAGTTTACATGTTCTCTCCGTGACTGCTTGCGTGGACTTTCTCCAGGTGTTTGGTTTCCTCCCACAGACCAAAAACATGCATGTTAGGCTGATTGGTAAGGGTGTGAGTGAGAGAGTGAATGGTTGTTTGTCTCTGTGTCCCTGTGATGGACTGGAGACCTGTCCAGGGTGTCCCCCGCCTCTCATACAGTGACTCCTGGACGTGGGTACAAGTGATCCCCATGATCTGAAAAGGAAGAAGTGGTAAAAGATGATGGGTGGATGTTCCTCATTGCCTTTTTTTTACCTGCAACAGCTGAAACACAGATTTCCAGATGTTGAGTTCTTCTCAGTTCATTAATAGCTTTTCAGTAAATTGTTCTGTAAATCTTTCTGAAAAGCCTAATTGTCTACAATATGTAGGGTTGACCATGTTGCAAGACTAAAGCCAGTGTTTACAGTCAGCTGGATTATGTTGCCTAATAGTTCATAACTGATGCGGATTTGGAAAACAAAAAACAATGGCTGGGAACAGACCAGCTGTGTGGGCAGGGAGGGTTTTTTTGACATTCTCACATGCAAGGTGGTTTCACAACCTTTAATAGGGCTTTGTTGTGACATTTTATAATAAGATTAGTAGTTTTTAGTGCACAATGACTGCTTGCAGTAGACGAATGAACCAATTCTCTAATCACGCTGCTGAGCCGTGCAGCACTCAGCCCCTCAAGCCATTCAGCTGTTGACTCTGGCAAGAATTGTTGCTCCTGTGGCTCCCTTTAAATCAAAATTTTTTGTTCATTCAGAAAGAAATTTTTTCGCTTCAATACTTTGGTATTCAAGAGAACGTCTGTCCCGATCAGAGTTAACATCTTGAGCCAGAATGGATGAAATTAGTCAGCTGTTTGGCACCAGGGGGCGCGTCCGCAGCGACACCCTTTCATCCGACGCCACACAGTCAACAGGAAGCAAACTGGCTCTTCGCCATCAGCTCAGCCAGCTAATGACCTGCGTGGATGACCTGGACCCCACAAACAGGCTGCGTGAGAAAATGGTGAAGAGCCTGGACAATGCCTTCCTCGTCTGCGCTAAGAAAACCAACAAGCAAAAGAAGGACAGCTTCAGGTAGACGATGGTGCAGCTTCTTGTCTTTTTACTGAATTTACAGAGGAAGAACACACTCTGTCTTTTCTCTGAGTTATTTTCTCTGGGTTCAGTGATCTGCCTCATCACTGGTCAACAGGTTCATTTTATACTTGAAGTCTTTCAGTGAACATGCTGGTCTGTTTGTTATTGACCAGCACAGAATATTCACTACATGCTGTGACTTTTAGTCAAAGACTGCTTTGTTTTGCATTTATCTTTGGTTTGGACTGTGAAGGAGCCTGTTTGATCGGAAGGCTCAAGATTTGCGATTTAAAATAATAATTTTAGATCATAGGTGCGTGAAGAGACTTTAACAATAGTTTTAAGAACAAAGCTTTTGCCACAAACTCAGTTGACTGGCCTTTCTCCTCACTGGTTTCTCATGAGTTTTAGTGACCTTGACCTTCTAACTTCTCAATAAAACTTTGTGCGACTTTTGAGTTCAGGGGTGTGAAGCAAATTTAAAAAAATTCCAAAATTAAAAACCTGTTAAGGTGACTATTTGGGCTGCACTGATTGCAGTTTTCCGGCCGATCACCGATCTCTAAAATGTCTGACCTGCCGATTCCGATTCTGTTTCATAAGCGACACTGTCCGGTTTTATAAGGTCACAATGCACCTTCAATTTTCCAGTCTTATTTTAGTGAAAAACATACCATCATCATCATCACCTTTATTAAAGACACAATTAGGTCCATATAAAAAAAAACAAAAAGCAAATAGATAATATAAAAAATATATAAAATAAATAAAAATAAAAGATCACAACTGTAAATCACAGATTTACAAAAAGGCTGAAATGCCAGTGGTTCCACATTCTGGACTTAAACCTGACTTGAGCTTTGTGCAATATCCATTAGCATCAGGATGATGTTATTTGTAGAATCACATCATCTCCACATAAATCTGTACATAAGTTTACACATAATGCAGCATAAAAAGTGTAGACACCACCACCAACAAATAACGGACTTGCACTAGTCCATCTCGGCATCTTAAACAGCATCATTCTGTCATTATATGCCACTTTGAGTTTCTGTATACTGGTTTGCTTGTAGAGTCTCCACAAGTGGGCAGTATACAAAGGAGTGCAGTATGATTTATGTTTTAAAAAGAGACACTTTCACTGAGACAGAACACGTCCTGAACATGCGTACAAGCATGTTGGCTTGTGCATACATTAAACAACGTTGTCCCTGTCATCAGCCAGATCATCAGTTATATAATGTCCCAGGTATTTAACAGCAGCACACACTTTAAGAACAGCACCAGATAAAGAGAAGTCAGGAAGTACCAACTTCTGATCCTCCCTGAGTCATGATCATGATATTACTTTTCAGTGCATCGTACATAATGTCATACTCTTGACCATATTGTGAGCAGTTTCTCAAGAAAACCAGCACTACAAGGACTAAAATAACCAGATCATCTGCATACATGAGATGGTTAATTATGGTTCAACCAACAGCACACCCGGTTCCACAGTTTTGTAGCAACTTTGATAAATCATCCATGTACTGTATACATTAAAAAGAAGAGGAGAGAGAATGCTTCTGATCTTCTACAGATCGTACAGGAACAGAAATCCTTTTCCTTCCAGTATATTTTTGATTTACCATCCATCATAATCCCATCCCATCTTCTATTATACTGGTCTCTTTAGGAAACTTTTGCAATGCCACAACGATAAATGGATACAGGTTTCAAAATACCCCCATTGGCTGGTTTGCTTATTCCGAGGAAAAATGTCTCCATGGAACGAGTGGAGGTAAGTTTAATAGTTTATAACATCCATGCAGGAGGTGGAGTACAATGGTCTCTTTCTTGAACCATCTCCCCTCAGCTGGTAATCCTCGAGCTTCGACCAGATGCTCGCTCAGAGGTGGATCCCTGAGTTTTGAGCTTCCACAGGTTTTTCAGTGTAACCTGACTCTCGCCGACATCCAACAGAATGTAAGTTTGCTGCGACCTTCACAGAGAAACAGGATGCTTTTTTTTCCCTGATGTTTTAACATTGGTTCAGTTGAATAAGCATCTTATTTTTGTCCTTCAGCTCGCAAGTGGAGCAAATTTAGAGGCACTGGCTTCCAGCGCCCAGATCCTGACATCCAATCCTGAAAACATGGAGTCTGAAAACATTACAACAGCAGCTCAGATTGCCAACATGTTGCTGCTGTCCCCAAATGCCACAGAGGTACGAACAATCACTGAAGAAGAAAAGACTCCACTTGTCCAACCTGACTCCTGTCAGATTTTGGTTTGACCAAATCAAAAAGTAAAAAATATGTTTCCTGTTTGCAGAATGTCAGAGTGGCAGCGGTGGCTACAATCAGTCAGCTGCTCAACGCCAGCGTGAAGAGTGATACAACGAAAAACAACGCAACACAGGAGTAAACAAACCGATCTTTACGTAATGAGTTAATCACTAAAACGAAAAACAAGGCATGTTTTCTGAGTGAGGTCAGATTTATGATCTGATGTCTTCAAGAAGAACTTTGGTGCTCACTGTAGTAGATCTTTGAGTCGGGTTTTAAAGAACCAAGAAACCTTAGAGAACAAAAACAATTGATCTATAGATTTTAAATGTCATGTTTGCGGGGGCAACAAGTCAGACACGTTTTTGATGGGGCAGCTGTGGTTGAGTGGCTAGAGCAGCCGTCCTCCACTGCAATAGTTGGGGGTTCGATTCCATCAGTTGTCACATGCTGAATTGTCCCTGGGAAAGACATTGAACCCCTCATTGCTTCTGATGTGTGTCCCATCGGTGTAAGAATGTGATCTAAAAGCACTGATTTGTCTTTGTATAGATCTAGTAGAGTGCTGTATGAATGGGTTAATGAGGCCACAGATTGTTGTGTAAAGCGCTTTGAGTATCTCAAGGGCATTAGAAGCATCCGTAATGTGGGGGGACACAATGATGTGTGTGTGTGTGTGTGTGGGTATGTGTGTGTGTGTGTGTGTGTGTGTGCATGCATGTGTGTGTGCACATAAAAATGTCCACTAGTGCACAAAAAAGCAGCATTTTTCCTTTAATTTCACACATTTAAAACATGTTTCTCACCAAGTTTGTGTAAATTCAGCTGTGGGTTTTAAAGGCATTTCAACTTTAATGCACCTTAACACACACCGTCTCTTACAACTGCCCGCAGTAAGCTAGCTAAACTGGCGAGCGAGCAACACAGAGGTGCTTCCACCTCCTCCACCTGTGCACGTTTTCTGTCGAGGCAGGAGGAGACGCACAGAAACACTGCAGACTGCGGCTGCTGTGTGTAGAGTTGGAGGTAACCAGGAAAACCTGAAGTGGAGTTTTGGTAGCTTGATTGTTCTCCCATTAATCAAGTGGAATGGGTTTGTTCACGAAGAAAGAGAAACTGCGCTGACTGAACTAATGTTTCATAGTAAAGGTGTGTGTGAGTGTGTGTGTGTGTGTGTGTGTGTGTGTGTGGTGTGTGTGGGTGGGGGGGGTCCAAATGAACCTTTTTTTTAATGTGGGGGAGATATGTCCCCTTCACATATAATGGTTGCGACGCCTATGGAGTATCTTGCTAAGATAGAAAGACTCTACAGTAGTAGCTCGATACTTTGCGGTTTGACTTTCGCGGACTCACTCTTTAGTGTGTTTTCAACATAAAATTGTACATGACACAAATTGGTTGACTGATGGAGTGAGCCAACAGACACCCCCCCCCC
>JARVGQ010001639.1:22654483-22666129 GCA_031762355.1 Hypsolebias martinsi | reverse complement strand
GGGGGGGGGGTTGGTCGCACAGGGCACCAAATAGGCTAGGATCGCCACTGAAAGGCATACTATATTGATTGGATATATTGTTTAGTTAAACGAATACAGGGATTAATATTACCTTAACCTCACTTCACTGTAAATTTCACCTGGTTTGAAAAGGGACATTAACTTTATTTTCACTCCTCCAATAAATATCAGTCTAGGAATTCATTAATTGCTCCAGTTTTTTTTTTCTGCACTCTTTTTCCTCCAATAGCTGTTCCTTTGCAGGGTGAGCATGAAAGGAAGGTTTTGGCATGGTAAGCATGAAAGGAAGGTTCTTGAGACAATGCTGTCCTGTTGGCACCTGGCACAGCTGTCAAATGTGACTTCTAATTACAACACATCACATTTAACCCTTTGGCTGCCCTGTGCAGAACAGAAGACTCAGGGGTCATTTTGAGGATTAGAGCTGAGCTGAACCAGTATTCTTCATTTGATCATCAATAGTCACATGGTAATTATTACGGTTTCAACTTGCTATGCAAATCTTGTGTGATCTCTGAACAAACAAGTTTCTAACATGTTGTCTGCTGTAGAATCCTCTGCACTCCTCGGGTTTCATGCCGAGCTCCCTGTGAAAACTCATCCAGAGATCTTAACTTGTGTTACAACCCTTGGACTGAGTCTACGAGGCACAGGGTGTAACACAAATTGTAAACTAAACGCAAAGCTAATAACTCAAACACAGCCCAATTCACCATTACAATCATTTATTCTAGTAGTTCACAGTGTTACAGACAGAAGGTCTGAACTTCAGAGTATCCAAGGCTAAAACTAACAAAAAGAACGCCCCTTCTGGCTAGAAAATAAAATCAGCTCTTATCTGACAAAACAAAAAGTACAATTGCTCCCTGGCTGGCCACAAAACAGGAGAAAAGTTAGTTAAAAGAAAATGGTGGAGAATCCCTACCAAACTTTTCATCCAAGCAAGAGTTCTTAAAAAAAAGTGTTCACAGAAGATCAGAAAGATCAAAACAGAGCTGCTAACACACACACAGTTAAATTCAGAGTCAACCTCAACACAACAATGCTCAGGGGGAAGAGGAAATGTGCAAGCAACTGGATCACTGAAGCTTTTATGCAGTCCACTGATGAGGAGGGAGTGATTCCAGGTGTGCAGCATGATGTGACAGCAGGCTTGCCAAAAAACAAGAGGAGAAAGGTTGTCCTTTAGTAAGAAAACCCCTAGAAATCAGTGGACGTAACAACCTTCATTACCATTTGCCTTCCTGTCAGCTCTTCCAACTCATCCTGAAGACATCACTCACTTTTCCGGACACAAGATGTTGTGAACACTGCAGTCTTCGTCCCTCCCTCAGAAACCTGGGAACAAAACGTTGAAGTAAGAATACTATTTAGATCTTCATTCACAGAGTACTGCAAACAGACCTGAGGATTCACTAGTGTTCTCCCAGTTCCCTCCTCCGTCACTCCTTGTTGCTGCTGCTGGTTCATTTCAAACTAAAAGTTTTGTTTTTCTTGCCTTTCAGCTCAGAAAAACTGAACCCTGGATGAAAAAACCTTACTAATCATGACAGATGTGAGTTGTCTGGAGACAGCAGCAAACTTATTTAGTCCTTGCTCCATTTGCACTAACATTAATCTCCTCAATCCAGTCAGAATTAAACCTTAATTCTCCGGACTGTGTCTAGTCAGAGACCTGTCTACAAAAGTGAGGTACTAATTGTTCATAACACGTCTGTTGAATATCACTTGCAAAAGTTTGAAATATCCATTCGTGAACAACTACTTGTCTGGAACATTTAAAAAATATTTCAAGACTTGGATTATACAATATTTGTTGCATTCCCTTCATCATGGAGGGATGGGGAAATTGGAAATACCCTCCATCCTGCATTGAGAGCTACTTGGAAAATGAGTGAGAAACCTACTTTATTTTTGGTGCGTGGCTGCATCTCCATGTTACAAAAGGTCGCTAATGAGTTGTCATATTAAAATCAAATATGGCTGCCACCATATATGTTTATAAACCAGCCACACTGATCAGTAGAGAAAACGTTTAGTTTTTATATTTCTTAAATCTATCCATCCATCCATTATCTTTACAGGCCAGGTCACAGGGGTCACTGGTTCCCATGTCCAGCTGTCACTGTGTGAGGGGCGGGGTGCACTCTGGACAGGGACAGGTCACAAGTCCATCAGAAGTCCACATAGAGACAAATGAGACAAACAAACGTTCACTCTCTCATTCACACCTAGGGACAGAGTTATCAATCAGCCCAGCATGCATGTTTTTGATATGTGGGAAGAAACTGGAGTACCTGGAGAAAACCCATGCACAGAGAGAACAAGCAGGCGCTGTCTAGAGACGCCCCCACTGGGATGTGATCCAGAGATCTTCTTGCTGAGAGGGAACAGAATCAGAATAAGCTTTATTATCACTGTACTGAAATACAGTGAAATTATGTTTGTACAGTCGTCCGAAAGATGGACCGAGTGCATGTTGCTGCTGCTACTGGAGCACGGCCTCTTATCCTTTTTCAGAATACTTTTTTTTTTAGATAGAAAATGCAAAAAAAATAGCCATGAGGTAAGGATAGTGTTATTACCAAAATAAAAAAGATCTCTTCACACCTTGTCCTATCAGGGCACAATTTAAGACATCAAAAAACTTTGCCAGCAAGCACAATTATAGACACATTACAAATGTATCTGATGACAAGATGGTGAGATTTGTCCACAAAGCACTTCCAGATAGGCCAAGGTCCTCATAAGATGTTGATCAGCCGACACCGTTCTGATTAGCTTTCACAGAAGTAGACTAAGCTTTTCCTTAGTTTACACATATCCCAAGAGAAATTTGATAAGTTTGCCTGTTTTCAAGGCCAGCTGGGGGAGTCAGATTAAAATATGCCACAATTGTTGATTTTTTTTTTTTTTTTTTTTTCAGGCGGACTGTTTTTACTTTTCTTGTCAGCCTTGAGTCCTGCTGGTACTTCCCAGATCCAAAATGGCTAGATTAGTGGGCATTCCACTGGTCCGTACTTACTAGCCTCCTCCAAGGTAATCTCCAACAAACTGGCAAGTCCCAGAAGCCGCAGGTGGCCTGCGATTCTCACAAATCACTTCCATCTCTTGGTTTAGCTCATAAATCAGCTGATTTTAAGTACTCAAAGCTCACACCCTGCCGCTGCTGTCTTCCTTAATTGCCGATAACAGCTCTACCAGCTGCACCACCATGCCATCCTGCTTAAAACTACAGTTTCCTCAAATAATTAAGGTGACCTTTGGGGTAGCCGAAGGTTAATCTATGATGGCCAAGACCACCACCGGCCACCCCCCGGCTCCGCCGTTGTGCCTGGTGGTTGATAAAACTGCTCCTTCCACTCGTTAGGATCTGTCACTTGAACTAGTTAAATAAATACATAAATAACTGAAAATTCCTGTATTTTTAAGCACAGTGTGACTCTCACCCACTTGAGTATCTTGCACTAAGAACCTTCAGGTTTACTGACATTCCCTGTTCAGTTCCTATCCAGAAAAATACTCATCTCAAAAACTGCAAATATTCACCAGTCAAATCCCTCAGAGACAGAGGACACTGACATACAGCTTGTCTCAAAAATGCATATCACCATATTTACAACAGTGCATCAAATTATGTTCTAATAGTGTATTTAGTGCACACAGATTGAACAACACTGCAACCATGATGGTAAAAAAGAACTTGTGTCGTAAATCCAGTCTCGACACAAAGTCCACCCTTTTCATTTAAGCCCTTTTCTTAATAAATGCCTACACTTTTTCTCTATCAAAATTGCTGGGTAAATTTGTCTCCACTTTATGTTGCTTTGACAAGATAGCGCTCCAACTTCATGGCAGACTGAATTTGTGTGATTAAAGAGATGACAAGCAAAACCATCTGCTTGTCACATCCATCTGTCATCAGCCAGTATTCGCCATCAGCCGCACATCACTCAAAAACAACAGCAAGTCATAGAGAAGGGGAAAGGGAGGGGGGAGATACACCGCAGTGCCTCAGAGGAAGAGTAAAGGAAGCTGAATAGACAGGGAAGTCCAAGAATGAAAGTTAGAGAAGGTTGGAAAATGGATTTAAAAGACAGAAAGCCAGGGTGATGGAAGAAACTGAGAACATTTTCTTGCAATGTGGTCCATTTCTGAGCAAACTTGTTGATGCTGCCTGCATGACGTTCCCACAGGTTATTGGTAAAGAATGTTCGGTCAGCTGAGATTGCCTGACGAAGCACCACTTCCTCTGTTTATTCACCCTCAGTCTCTCAGATTCATTCATCCTTTGCTTCACTAAATAAATGCCACAATTGTTCTCCCAACAATGTCATCTTACACCACCATTTTATGTAACAAACAGTAAAAGTTCAAAGAGTATGAACAAAATCAAATCTAAAAATGTTTTCTTCATTTGCTCAAATAACTGGAGGAGAAACTTATTGCTGAAGACTACCATACCATACCATACCATACCATACCATACCATACCATACCATACCATACCATACAATACCATATGCGATACCATACCATACCATATGCGATACCATACCATACCATACCATACCATACCATACCATACCATACCATATGCGATACCATACCATACCATACCATACCATACCATACCGTACCACACCATACTATACCACTTTATTTGTAAAGCACTTAAAAATGTCTACAAGACCAACCAAAGTGCTGTACAACAGAAACAAACAAGCAAAGTACACAAGATAAAATACATAGATCCAAATAAGTAAAGACAAGAACGAAGTGACTAACGTTATAGAATACAGACAGGTTAAAACAAAAATTACTGTGTCAAAGGCCAGAGAATAAAAGTGGATTTTTAAAAGCGACTTGAAGACAGTGAGCGAGAGAGGCCCTGTCTGACATGCAGTGGTCTGTCATTCCACAGTCTTGGACCTGCAAAAAAGAAGACCCTGTCACCTCTGAGCTTAAGATGAGTTCCTGGAACTAAGAGAAGCATCAGGTCTGCTGACCTCAGAGAGCGCTGTGGGACATATGGCTGCAGCAGATCAGAGATAGGAGGGGCAGAACTGTTCAGAGATTTAAAAACATGCAGAAGGATTTTTAAATGAATTCAAAAGTGAACTGGGAGCCAGTGAAGGGAAGCCAAAACTGGAGTAATGTGCGCTCTTTTGCCTGTACCAGTTAAAAATCTGGCCTCAGCATTTTGAACCAGTTGTAATTGTGCAGTGGAGGTCTGACTGGTTCCAAAAAGAAGCACAATGCAGTAATTGAACCTGGATATTATAAAAGCATTTATTACTGTCTCAAGGTTACTTTTGGACAGTATGGTCTTCAATTTAGACAGTTGCCTCAACTGAACATAAACCGAATTTAACACGACTGTGTAGTTTCATGGAAGGGTCCATCATCACTTCCAGATTAGTGACTCTTTGTTTCTCTAACAGGGCTGGAGAGGAAAGGTTGACACAGTGGTTCTTGATCGTGCCATTACGAGGAAACAACATGACTTCAGTCTTATTCTCATTAAAACCAAAAAAAATGTTAAAGCCATCCAGTCCCTGACATGTTGTTTTTAATGTTTTTATGGTCATGGATGAGTCTATTGCACTAACCTGTTCTTCTCTTTGTGTAGCAGGTCAGACTCCTGTTTTTAAAGAACCATTTTTAAGGTTTTTTTGTTTAAATCCAAATGCTGTGGGTCCCTTCCATGAGACAATTGAACTGGACTTCACTGGACTTCACTATGGGTCCCAAAACTCCAAATGAGGGCCTTGAGATAATCAGTAATGAATGAAATGCATCTGTGTGATTGCATGTTGTACTTTCTCCACATATTGAAGAAATAAAAAACAACAATAGCTTGTTGTTTGTGCCTTTATCAGCCTACTGTTTGTTAGCTCAGATATACTGACGAATAGTTGACATCACAAGTGGCTTTCTCTGTTATTTTCTGGGTCGATAGTCAAAAAAAAAAAACAACTTGGAAACCACAGTTTTGAAGCAGCCTTCTGCAAACTAACATGATGCGACATGACTGTTATTTCATCTTTACATAATGTAAGTTTCTCATAAGTTCTCAATGGTTAGTTAATGGTAATTTAGTGAAAAAAATAACTTTTTCTAACGAACGAGACAAATGTTGTTGTCAGCAGTTAATAAATTAGTAACTATTTTAATGTACATTTATCTGTTCTACTCATAAAGTCTTCTCAGTATAAAGAAACTGAGGTGAGTTATGAGATGTCTTCGGCCCCAGTTTCATCATTATTTCCTGGAGCCAGTGCAGCTGCACCACATCTGTTCATTCAGGTTTTATTTTCTCATGAGAAATACCATTTTTTACAGCGACAACTTCCCAAACAGGTCCTCCTCTGTTGTTTGTTCAGAGTGAGACAGCTGATGAGTCCTGAAGGAGCATTAATATGAACAGAATAGATGTTCAAATCAAAGACTGGCAGCCTCCTTCACGGAGAAGTCACGACATTTAGACAGTCCGATCATAGTGTGACCTCTGCAGGATCACGAGGCGAACTACTGTGGTCTGACGTGACTTTTTACACGTGCAGAGTGTAAGATTTAAATTTGAATGGGTCACTGTGGATTTATCATATCTGAACATGTGTTTGAACATAATCTGAAAGAAAGACAGATTTCACGATCAGGAAACCTATTCACTAAAGATAAAAAAAAACACCTGCATATATTTTCATGCTGAGTAAAGAGTGAAATTTAAGAAGGTAATAAGAAAGTTTTAAAAGCATCTGAAAACTCTGAAGACAAGATATCTGCATCAGGCTCCTCGTTTTTGTCACGTCTGCTCTTTTTTTCCTCTCCTCCAGTGAAATTTCTCCTTCTTTACTCTTCTTTTGTCTCACCTTTCACCTCCACAATGTCCTCACATCGTCTGATAAAAACACAGTCAGCAGTGAGGCCTTTGGGGGTTTGTGGGGAAAACCAGCCCTCATCTTTCATCTTCCTCTTCCAGGCTCCCATCTCCCTCTTTCCCGTCTTTTACTCCCCGCTCATCCTCTGCCTCCTTTTCACATCATCCACTCTTTCTCCTTTTCCCCCAGCAACTTTCTCAGTCTTTTTCTTTCTCCCTCCCCACTATCTCGAGGATTATCGACCCTGCGTAGGCTGTGATTGAGTCTCACTGGGTGTTATGTGGGCCCCGAGGTGTCCTCTGAATGGAGAGCATCATGAGTTATGGACTAACTATAGTGACTCTAGCACAACACCTGAAACTCAGACAGAAGCCGGGTCATCCGTCTCTCACACACAGACAGAAAGTGTGCGATCGCTGGCGAATAAAAGTGGATGCGATTGAAGCGCTGAAGAGGAGGTAGTTGGGATGCCAGCGTTTTATCCACGTACAGGAGGATGCAGACAGAGCGGGAAGTAGAAAGGATGAGGAATCTTTGGGTTAAGACTTTCCAGAGAGGATATAAAAGTTTTGTTTATGTCCCAAACAACACCCTGAAGCGATGTCACAAAACAGCACATTTCATTCATGGCAACACGTTTTCACCACGTTCACCATCTCATCTGAAGCTGGAGGTGCAATACCTGCACTTTCAATAAACTTTAAAGTTGTTGTCGCTTCTCACGCCTCCAACCTTTTTTATATACCAGCAGCTTTGTCTGATTTTTGATCATTAAGGAAAAAAAAAATAAAGACCAATCACTTCCTGAAGGAATTCACATCACCAGAGTTTCAACCAAAGATAATCTTATCATGAAAAACAACCAAGTTTCAGCTGTTTTGGTCATAATCATCTTAAAAATAACAATATGTGTGACAGTTTGTATAAAAATACTGCAATGAATCCATGTTCTGTTTTTAAGCTCTTCTAGGATTAATTAATTGTGGCAGCCATCTTAAATCCAATTGACCTCAAATGCAGTTTGATTGTAGATTAACAGCCAATGAATATTTTCAGTTTCATTATTTCATTAGGTATTTTGCTAACAGACAGACAGGGTTGACTCTTTCCATTAATGCTAAAGTTTTAAACAAAACGCTTGCTCACTTTGTAGCAGCTGTGGTATGTTGGGTATGACTCTTTAGCTACCATCACGCCATATTTTAGCCATAAAAATACACAGAGTTGTGTATCCATAGCCTTTTTGTGCTATGGTTGATTAGCTGTGGTGGTCGTCTTGAATTGAGCTGAGTCCAAAAGTTAATCAGTTGTAGCTGTGCATTCGATCATTACTTTCCAAGAGTTTCGTTGAAATTGATCCAATATTTTACTGACACAACAGATACTTTAACTTCCTCCAAGGGAGTGATCATTTGCATCAAGTTTCGTTGGTGCTGGGATCAGATGTACAAATTCCTTAAAAAAAAAAAAAAAAAACACAAACTTCTTTATTATTACGTCTGACAAAGATCATTTTCTAAAATGTTGTGGATTATTGTGGTAATATGACGTACCTGCTGTTGCTCCTGTGAAGAGCTTTCACCTGAAAGAGAAAGATCAACTTGTGAGGCAGGTTGACCCGACAATGCAGAAAACTTCAAGGATGACACACGTATTACAGATGAGACGACTGAGACCATAAAAAGCTCCATTTAATTGTTTAAACAGTATTTCTGTCTCCAACTTTCTCTGTGCATGTGTGTGCGTTTTCTCCGGGTACTCCAATTTCCTCCCTGTGACCAAAAACAGGCATGCTAAGTTTATTGGTAACTAAATTGTCCGTATAGGAGTGAGTGAGAGAGTGAAGGGTTGTTTGTCTCTGAGTCCTTGTGATGGACTTGTCAGATGTCCAGGGCGTCCCCGGCCTCTTGCACAGTGACTGCTGAAGCACCAGCTCCCCATAAAAGAGAAGCAGGCTAAGAAAATGGATGCATGGATGGATAAACTATGTGCAACATTTTTTTGATGGGGTTGAAATGTATTCGGATTAAATAATCCGAGCGTAAACTCTCCTTAAAAAAAAAAAAACACAGAAGATGAAGTTCTATGAACTTCCGGGATGAACGTAAACAAACCTGAGAGCCCAAAATGGACCCACAGCAGGTTTTAATGACGGTGGAGACGTTACTGCACTCCCTCACTGAGCTACAGGTAACACAGATCATTTTGGGCTCTTTCAAAGTTTCTAGTAGAAATACTGTGTCGCTCACCGACCAGTTTGCTTCCCTGACATGTCAGCATCCAGCCAGGTGAGGTGAGGTTGACAGGTCGCACATGCACAGTCAGCTCAATTTTCCACAACTGGAATAAAACAATAGGATTAAGTGTTTACATGCACACCATTCGGATTATGAATCTGCATAAACCACCTCTCTCATTCAGATCGAGCTGAATCAGCAAAGAATAATCCGAATGGGGCGTTTACATGATTGATTTTTATTCCGAATGGCTGTTTATTCCGATTACTTATGTCCATTTGTCTCTTAACAGAAGTTTGCTTGCATCCACCTATTAACACCCGCCCTCGCCCACCACACACCACCACCATTCACTTTCCTCCCATCAGTGTATCAGCCCTAAAAGCAAGGCGCTCATTGCGATTCGAGAACGCCATTAGGATTGGCCCCAGAGTCGGCCTCTGCTTAGCAAATAAATAATGGTAATGATGATGATCCCTCATCTTGTCACCGGGGCTCTCTCTGGGGGCCAAGCAGTACAGGTGGAGGAAGCCTCCCGTGGCCTAATTGCTTCCAACCCTGCAGCCTTCTCTCCGGCCTGTTCTCCTTCCCCCCACCGCCACCCGCTCACCACCCCTCCATCCCGCTCTCTGTGGGCCTCAGGACTCAATCTGTAAATTTGTCTCGTCACTTTCTGTGTGAGGGGGTGTCACCGCCATTTTCAATTTGTTATTGCACTCAGATAAAATCACATGTATAAAGCAGCACTTGTGTATTTGTGTGGCCTGCCCTCTTCTGATGGACAGAGCGAAGAGAAAACAGCCGCAGGCACATTTGAATGCACCGAGTTCTTGCAACTGGCTGCAACTCCCTTCTTCTTCTTCTGTGGTGTCTGCTGTGCAGCTTCATGGTAACACCTTGAATTTACAGATCCTGCCAGACAGGACATGGTTTTTATCTCTGCCTGGTCCATGGTTCTGACCTTTGCCCAGCACCGAGCATTTCAGCTACAAAAAAATTAAAAAATTAAAAAAAATCTGTTTTGTATTTACTTTGATTGCAAATTAATTTCGAATGTATGAGAAACGGAGATTATTAATCGCACAAATCAGATCGGTTAATTGAATTTTAGCAACCAAAAAATTGGAAAGAAATTACACAGCTTGTATAAATGTGTTGAAATAATTGTGTCAGGGTTTTAAACTTAATGCTTTGTAGCTCCTGAAACAACTTTGATAAACCTCCATGCTTAACTTGCCACATGTTTTTGTAACAAAACCTCAGACAAACAGACAGAATATAAAAAAAAAAAATAAAAACGGTTCTAAAAATACATCTGAAAGGCTTAAAATGTTGCTCTGACATCTGCGGAAGAAAATAAAATAGATCAGCATCAGCATTGGGTCCCACTGAGGAGACTTTGTGAAATATTTCTCCCCAAATCAATACTACTTGTGCTACAGTAGGCAAAGAGGATCTCTAATATAGCTTTCTGTTATTATTTTTCCTCACACATTACTACATTTCTCTGCAGCTAGCCGAGGGAAGATGGATTTTCTCTTCGACTGGATGCTAAATGTGATTGTGAACGTGACGGTTCAAATGGGATGATGCGATGCAGAGCCTGCGCTCTTAAAGAGGGATGTGTCTATTTCTTGACATCTGCAGGCTCAGTCTGACACCAGATGGATGTCATCACTTTCAAAACCTGCACATTATTTTAAAAATAGGAGTTGCGAATGACTTGCTCTACAATGACACCTTGGTTGCATAGAATATTTGACTCTTACTGATCTCTGTCAGCAACATAACTGATTTTGAATTGGGTGGAATCCTATTTTAGACACACACACAGACAAAAAGAATAAAAAAAAACAGTTAAACATTTTCCCCTAACAAGGCAGGTCTTTGTGCAGAGCTTTTCTTATTAACAAACACTGACTCAAAGCAGTGAAGTTTAATTTAGTCTCTGTTTAATGCAACAGGGACCTCTGTTGGATAAAAATGTCATTATGATGAAAAAGTCTAAAATTTTATCAATTTTACTCTCAACATCTTAAATATGTTTTACTTTAGTAATTTAAACATTTTTTAATTGACTTGCACACTTAATAATGTGCAACTTTTCATTCAAATATTGTTGCTTTACAGGGAAGCCACAAAAAGATTTTTTAACGTTTTTGTTGACTGCTTCCTTTAAAACCAAAGTGCACCTAAACACTTGATAAAGGCATTAAAAGTTAAAACAATCTGCCAGTTTTCTTTCTAAAAAGATTTATTTAACATCAGTTATGCCCTTGATAAATAATTTTTAATATCATGATTTTCTGGCCAGCAGGGTGGTGCAGTTAGTAGAGCTGCCCCCTCTCAGTGAGCAGGTACCGTAAGTGGATCAAATCCCAGCCGGGGACCTTTCTGCGTGGAGTTTGCATGTTCTCTTGGTGCATGTGTGGATTTTCTCCAGGTACTCCGGTTTCCTCCCACAGACCAAAAACATGCATGTTAGACTGATTGGTAACTCTAAA
>JARVGQ010001639.1:22625153-22636688 GCA_031762355.1 Hypsolebias martinsi | reverse complement strand
CTCCGAGTTACGGCAAAATCGAGGTACGAACGGTCCTTAGGTCCGGAACCCGTTCGTAAGTCGGGGACTGCCTGTATTCCTAAATATCAAATAAAACTAAGAAAAGGAAGTTGTGTAAAAATATAAATTACAATTTGTTGATAAATAAGTGCTGATTAGCTTTTAAACTAGTGCTGGGCTAAGGTTAAAAAAAAAAAATTCATTGCGATCAATCTAAAAATATTTTCCTGTTAGTAACTGGTCAAGACAATGCAAGCTTCAATGTGATTGGATCCTTGTTGAGGCAGACCCTGTCTCGCTCTCAAGCTGGAAGGCCAACCCTTGTCTGGAGTGCTGCATGTGTATGTTCATAGACGCTGAGGAGAGAAATTGAGGAAAACAAAACCTAACAATATTAACTTTAACACGCGTTAAAATAATTGTCTGCGTTAACGCGATAACGAGTTAACGTGAACATCACTACCAGATGTGTAAGATGTCATATAGGGGAGAAATGTTTGTACCTCTGCAGGAGATTTGAGGTCATCCGGCTTCTCCCATGTGGACTGCTTCGTCTCTGTATTGTAATAATAGGTCTTCCCGTCTAGTGATTTGTGTTCTGTCCACACAGACTTCTAAGGCAAACATAAAACAACACAAACACTGTAAATGGGCTGTTTATATGCAAGACAGAAAAAACACAAAGTGGTTTAATCATGTGTTAAAATCTTGAACAGGAGTCGTCTTGTTACAAATGTGTGCACACCTTTTTTTGCTGCTCTTCTTGTGGTGATCCAGTTCTAGTACTCTGCAAAAATAAGACAAATACATTAACAAAATGCTAACACTGTAGCTAAAGTATTGAGGCTAACAGACATCAACACTGTCAAAAGTGTTCCGAAGAAAACCATGGTAGACTTACATTTGTTCCAGGTGCAGCAGCTGCAAAGTTAAAAACAGCAAACAATCAAATGTTGAACTTATATGAATAAAAAAATTAAAAGAAAGCAGTTTGTAAAAATCTTACCTGGGGAGTCAACACCAGGCTGTAGAGAAAAAACACATTTCAGTTATTTAAACAAAAAAGAAACACTATAAACTTCTTTATAAAAGGCATAAACAAAGTTTAAATCTGTACATAACGACACATCCACAAGATGTAAGCAATGCAAAGTTTACTTTTGTTTACATGTACCTTATATTCTCCAAACCCACCTGGGAAAATAAATGTTTAATTCCTTGCACCTCATTCACCTCCTTGACTTTATGTACCGAGTACTCTTTACAGTGATTTAAAGACTAACTGAAACCAAAACAAAATAAACTAAACTCAGTGAACACTCAAGGCACACCCTGTATTTGTTCTGAAACAGTCTAATTTATTCATCTGTCTATAAAGGAGTCATCTGGTTGTGCTGTGTTTAGTATTTAACAGATTTTAGTTTATTTTTAAGACGTGTGAAGAGGAAAACAGAAACATACTGGTCCCGTTGGTTGAACAGGTGCAGCTGGGATGCGAGGGGGTATCATCAGTCCTGGCATCATGGGTGGCATCATGCCTGGTATCTAATAAAAGAAGCATCCTGAAATATTAATCTGGATTAAAAAAATAATAATAAATAACATGGCACAAGTATTAAGACACAGCATGAGCACGGAGGTGTCAGTTTTAGAGGGCTGCATGTAGCTTGAGGGAGAAGGTGAGACTAAAGATGAACATACTGTTCTTATTTCTGTGAATTCACAACTTCTGATCTGTGTAACAACACATCAAACTACATCCCTCGTCAACTTTGCAAACTAAAACAAAAGCATCCTTTTCCAGCATATCCAGATCGTGCCAATAAGTTGGTAATGTAAAATAAAAAAGTGGAATGTGACTGCTTCAGAAGAAATTCAGTTTTAGACAACATTTGCCCAATCTCAAATTAATCACGTTCTGCTTCAAACACTTTCTTATTATAAGACTATGTTGTACTTCAGGAAAACAGCTAATGGAGTAGCTCATTCTTTTTGGAAACGGAGAATAAATATTACAAATGGACCAAAAATAAGTCTGAAGTTTTTTGCCTTGGTCACATTAGATCTGTCACTTTTAACTACAAAGACCCTGTTTTTAAGACAGAATATAAAGAACCAAAACAACACAAATACAACTTAAGATGGAACAGTTTTCACTTATCAAACTTTGTCCATTTTTATGTAAATTAGAAGCATAAATAATGTTAATTTATACATTTGAAACCATAAGACCCCCCCCCAAAAAATAATCCCCAAACCTGTCCCATTGGTGGTGCAGCCATTGGTGGCATGATGCCAGGAGGCATTATACCCGGTGGCAATGGAGTCATGCTGGGTGGTCGCTGGCTCATGGGGGGTATTACCATGGGAGGGTAGTGGGGAGGTATTCCTGGTGGTGCCATCTAACCAAAATAAAAGAGCAAGTGAGAAAAAAATGTATTAGTGTAAAATAATAAACTGAACCACAAAACTGGAAATGATTATGGTAATATAAAACTGATTTGTCTCAGACACCTCTCACGATGACTTACATATGGGGGAGGTATTGCTGCGGAGGGCACAGCTGTATAAGACACAGCTTGGCTCTGGCCAGCACTAGTCTCTGTCGAAGACTGCAGACAGTAAATAACACAACACACAAATGGAATAGACAGTTAGCAAAGTTCTTAATGGCTGCACAGTACTTCAAAAAATTATCAATAACACAGTATCGATGTAAGCAATATTAACATTTCAATTCAATTCAGGTTATTTATATATGTACTGTAGCACCAAGTCACAACAGAAGTTGTCTCAAGGCACTGTACAAAAACATTCACATACCAAAAAAAGGCCAATTAGTAAAAGTTATCTATCTAAGGAAGCCAGCAGATTGTGTTGAATCTTCACTTCACCACAGTTTTCCATTCCATCATATTGCAAACAATAATGGAAATATACTGTATATATTGCAGACACAAACCAACCACAAACAAATTTTTTTAAATATGACGAAAAATATGACAAAAATATGACGACTGTCATAAAGTGCTGGAAGTGCTATGTATTTGCATCAACAAAAAAGGTTAAATCATGTCATCTGGACCAGTTTCTTTAAGCGAGAAACGTTTCGTCCCCCATCCAGAGGACTTCCTCAGTCTACGGCCAGCCAACCAGATCTGTGGCCTTCACTGGTGTGTTTCAAGCCAACCTCCTGTCGAATCTCAAAAGTACCGGTAGACTTTTAACACACGCAAAACACACCCATCCAAAACAATCAACCATCATGTACAACAAACAATCAAAGTTTTTCTCACTTAAAGAAACTTGTCCAGATGACACGATTTAACCTTTTTTGTTGTTATCTACCTGGGTGCTTACAACCCTTTTTAAAATTTTCATCATTGTTTCTTCTTATACAGTGATGACATTGTTCTTTGCATGGATGAGAACTTAATCACAGCAATGTTAATAAAGTCAACAGTAAAACTATAGCACAAATGTAACCTTTATGGCCAAGCTGTAGTGTGTAGATTTTTTAACTTTACCTATTAATGAGACCAAAGAGATGTGCTATTTCAGTACACAATATCAAAATTAAGTAACAAATATGTGGCAAGTCATAGAGTTGTTCAATTGCAAAATTAGCTAAAACATAACAAATTTTATCTGTATACACAAGATTTTCGAGCTTGGAAACAGAAAAAATAAGTTAAGCTTCAAGCAACCTTAAAAAAAAAACAAAGAAGTTTTAGTTGAGATCAAAAGCCCAATGTTGTGTATATGCCAGCAGTTTTCCCATTTCATTGCCATAAACGTGCATTTTCTAAAGTTGTTATATGATCTATGAATTATTAATTATTTACACTACAGAATAATAACAATAACAGCATTAATAACGCGAGACCAGATACATTATTTGAAAATACATTGAATAAAAAAAAAGAAGAGCCATTTATTACAGCTGTCCTGCTCACTCTGGTCATATCTGAAATAGTTACAGGCAATCAATATTAACCTTTCATAAAAAAAATAATAATTTGCTTTCTAACAATAACTGCTAATATGCCTAATGAATGACTACAGGCTCCGTCTACACTCTGGAACAGAAAAATTAAACGAAAGCGTATAAAGAAGTATTTAAGCCTATCCCAACTACAGGTTCTGAACAATGCTAAACGTAAATAACTGCACAATACAATAAGTAGCAATACAACGATATTTTCCTATTACTCAAGCTCTTAATAGTTTCAGCCTTCCAGGTCATAGTTGATGCCATGACAGAGAGTATATTGCACCGCTAATGCTAATACTACACGCTAACCCGCGGTCTGAAACAACACAGCGTTGTACTTCTTCATAAAACACAAGAAAAGTATTTAAAACTAAATTACAAATAAAACATGACTTAAAGATTTTAATAACTCCAACCGATAACGTTAAACTCATAAAACATTTCTTCTGAGCGGCTATCACTCACCATGTTGGCGAGAACCTCCGAGATTGTTGAGCAGCTCCCAACAATGAGCCCTACGATTGGCCCAAATTGTTCGTGACGCAATGAGGTCAAAGGTAAAGATTCTTGAATTGCCCATCTGCGTAGCAAATGCGCATAAATGCGCAATAAACACGACTTGACTTGTTTCCAACATAGATTGAAACAAAAACAGAAAATTAAATGCACCAAATATGCTTCGAATTTAAAATCGAGAAACTAAACACATAATTACACATAAACTATTTTAGTTCAACAATTTATTAAAAATCTATTTCAGGAGTTTTGTGTAATTACAGTTTTTCTCAGTCACTTAGGTGCATTTCTCACATCACTGTATTAATATTTGCACAGCAGTTAGTGCATTTCTCAAAACATTTAGTACATACTAAAGAACGTAGTTGATAACCTGCAAAAGTGTGTTACTTGATCAAAATGGATAGTTCATTCCTCAAAAGCAAGTATTCACGTCACTGAAAGTGTCATTGTCATCAATCCCGACACCATTGTTTATTAACAATTATATGTTTCCATTATAACAGTTTACTCTTTTCCTATGCAAAAAAGTCTACTTGAAAATGCTCAAGACAGCACTGTGAACTATTTACACAGCCATTTTAAATTTACTGTTAAGTTACACATTACTGTATTTACTGATCGGTAAATAAGTACAAGACACTGCAGATGTTTTACATTTTTACAGCATATGTTGCATAGTAATTTGTTCACATAAATGTCACTTGTTCACAACAAACATAAGAAACACCCTTGAGGTAGAGCTGTGTACAACTGTAAACAATATTAAAATCCATTTTGGAATTGAATTGGAACATACAACATACACAGTACTGTAAATCCTTCTTGCACATTCAAACATTCCTGTCTGTCTGGTCACATAATTTCATCTACATCACAGTGAGTATTATCTCTAACAATAGCATGGAAAGTATATCCTCAAGTGGTTCTTCTGCTGCCTTTCATTTTATATGTATCTTATTTTATTTGTATGGAACAAGTTTTGTTTTAACTTACATGAAATGAATGAATGAATAAATAAATAAATAAATAAATAAATTTGTGACATACAGCTGGTTAAGTAGAGTGCATACCTGATATGATGGCATCTGTGGATATTGGACCATTATGCTTTGCATCTGACCTCCCATACCTGCCCTCTGGGAATTAAGAAGGCCAGAGTTTGGAGGCTGCTGAACCCCCATCATACCCTGATAGCTTGGCTGCTGGCTGGGTATTATGGTCTGAAGACCTGATGACAACAATTAAAGGCAGAAAAATAAAATCTAAGAAACTGATAAAAATGCAGAGGTTTTGAAAACACTAGGTCTTCACCTTCATTTATTAATATCTCTTTATATCTTCAATTTTACAAAGTTTATTGATACAAGATATATTTAAAGTCAGTTCAAATGTAAACAAAAAATAAACTGATGTTTTCACACCTACTAGCACAAACTAGACAAAAGCAATGTCTTTCTGACCTAAGTTCATTAGCTGTGTGCATTGGCTGCTTTCCATTTCAACCCAAAGTCCATTTAGGCTGTCAACACTGCCTGTCACTTACTGTACAAACACACAGTCCACTTTCACAAACCATAAATTGAAAAAGCTAAATGCTGAAGCTGTTGTGTGCCAGCATTTTCCATGAAATCTAGAGAGCGCTAAATTGCCCGAGCATATTTGGCTTTGTTAAATACCGCAGGGAAAAGGTTGTTTAAATGTAACCTTTCACATAGTTTTCATAGACTCAAAATGGAGTCAGCAGTACAACACAGCAGTAGCAAAAACAAGGTCAATTCATTGTATAGTTTTGCATACTTATAATAATTAATAAGAACACAAATAATTAAAATAGAGCCAAAAGTTCATTATTTACCGTGTTGTACAGTTGTGGCAGAGGATGACATGTGCTCACCTGACTGCTGACTAGGCTGAGGCATGGGCTGTGTGCGTTGGGCTGGGTACGACACCTGATGGGACATAGGCTGGGACACACGGTACTGCTGGCCTGAACTGGGATACTGACCTGGAGGATAGTACGACACCTGTATCTGAAAAGAGAAAAAAACAAAGAATCTGGTTAAGAGCAGTTAAAAAAAAACAACGTAAAATGTGAAGTTAAAATGAAGTAACTTAGATGCGTTCTCAAATCTTTGACATTGAGAAATAGTGTGTTTTATTTAATATGTAAATTGTATATATTTTTTCCATAAATCTTTGATTTTTTTTTTTCAGTTTAAAAAAACAAACAAATGCTAAAACTTTATTGTAATAAAGATTTTGGAAATTACATTTATACCGTTAAAGGTTTATCTTAGTATTTCAACTTTTACTTTAACTATAGAAATGCTGGACAAAAAGGTTGACAAAGCAGTTTGTTAAAAACTTAGTAGCAATATTACATCTTTCAGTTAAGCTGCAACATTAAACTTCAGCCACTTAGGAGTCTGTCAAAATAAATCCTAAGCTCTATGAACTTGTAAATGACATGGGAAAATAATTAATTGTCCCTTTCCACATTACACAAAAGGGACAGCAATGAAAAAAACTGCATAATCTTTTCAAAGACAAGGTTCCTGTTTGTTAAGATAAACTAGATTTGAAATTTTTTTGGCTGTCCCAGAAGTTGCATTAAAACAAGTTGCCTAAAAAAAGGTAAAGATCAGCAACAAAGCCTAGTTAAACAATAATATAAAGCAAAATACTGTTCTGTTGATCCTAAATAACTGGTAGTCAAAAGATTTAAAGAGAATACAGGAAGGTGCACTGGGTGATGTTATACAGGAAAGCATAATGTTCAAAAACATCAGAGATTGAAACTGAACAAGATGGGTGTAAACCATAAAGTCTGAGAAGAAACTAAGATCAGGTCGAAAAAATTCTTATATAAACTACTTTTACTAAGCATTTCAACTAAGATTGAAAATAGGTGAATTTCTATGTTATTTATTGCTACAAGGCAGAACAGATTTGAAATAGACCTTCTGTTTTTCAAAGTTTCTATTGTGAAAAACTTCCATGTTCTTGTCATTGTACACTTCAACAGTATTTCAGAAATTGCTGAAGTTAATGTTCTCTAATGAGATACTGACTTTGGACTGACCCTGAAGTTACAAATGTAACTATGGTTCTATGAATCCCGGATGACTGCCAGAGTGGCAGTCAGGAGGGATGAAATAGAACCACCCTTCTTGTGGCAATTCCGCTGCCCACTTAAGTGTGCAACACCACCTACATTGACTGAGGAAAAACTTGTTTTTTTTCTGAGGAGTCAACACTTGAACAATTAATATAGTTACCCATTTGTTACTTAATTTAAACATTTTAACACTGTGAGTTTTTCGATCTAATTTTGCCTCAATATTCAAGAACTGGATTTGAATCTATCTGATAATTTCCTTTAACAATTTGTTAAATTATAAAAGAGCAGCATACCTGTTGAGGTGGAGGGGGCTGTATGTAGCCTTGTGGAGGTGGAGCCTGTATAACAGGCTGGGATGGAGGAGGTGGTGGAGGTGGAGGATGAGGGTGTCCGGTAGCAGTTTGGTAGCCAGATGGCGGCTGCAAAGGCTGACCCGTGGTAGCCATGATGTAGCTGGTCTGAGGTGGAGGATGCTGTGAAAGCACTGCGGGGGGAGCCTGATACATAGGAGGTGGTTCAGGGTTCTCACTGGAGCCCTGTCGACTCAGCGTCATCTGGGTGAATTGAGATGCCAGCTCTTCTCCCTGGAAAAGGTCAGAATGATTTTAATAAAGAATCAGACTGTGACTGTTATCACTTTATTAGTACCCTTTGTGAAATTGGCACTGCAGTGTAAAAAAATATGTGGGATTATCAGTTCCATGCTGCAAAATTACCATTTGGGTAACAGCTCTGAGATTGTGGATATTTAGGAAATACTCCAGTCAACATGTTTTTGTTAGAGCTCACTACTAATTGGCAATCCTTTACCAAACCATAATTTATGCAGTGAAGTGCAGCACACAGGACAACTTGATTTAATACAGAAATTTAAATGGTGAGTTGCACTAAAGCCACCCCTTATTACATTTTGTCATGTGCAACACAAAGTGAGTAATTGACAGAATTTGAGTTTCTGAACACTGTCACATTCAATGCCAAATACAAAAGTATCAAATCGAAGACGAAGTTACGTGTGACTGGTTAAAGCTGCAAAGGAAGAGCTTTTAATAACTGTAGTGAAATATTAATCTAATGCTAATAAAAAACAGAACACATATTTTAGTAGCCTGTCTAAGTTTGACAATGTCAGTCTGGATGTGGTCAGTCACTGTAATGGTAATGATAATGAGACTAAACTAAAAGAGCCATCAGTACCATTGTGTACTGCTGAGGAGGAGAAACTGGCAGGAGGACCTGGGGACAGGAAGGGCTGGAGTAGGAGACAGGTTGAGAAGGTTGTAGAGACGCCACTGGCTATACACACCAGAAAAGAAAACGGAAATACAGAAGCAGAACATTAGGAAAATAAAGCAAGGCAGAGAAAAGGGCATCAGAAAAAGATGAAAAGTGGGGGAAACAAGAGAAAGATGGGAAAAATGGAGATAATACAATGGAGACATTTTTCATGAGCAGAAATGACAGATATTTAAGAAGTGTTATGCAAATCCATTACAACCTATGCACAAAGCAGTGTTTCCCCTACCATTATCCAAGGAGGCACCCTGCCCTGTCAACAGAACCAAGCGCCCCGCCTACCATATCCCCTCACTTCTGCTAATTCTGGATGAGGAGTGGAGATTGTAGCATCTCAGACCTAGCATTAGTACCGTAACACGTCACTACAACCCCTCTCCCCCCACCCCTCATCGACAACTGCTGGCAGTACACTAACGTAAGGCCCCACTGCACTCCCCACCTCCCTGTCGACAAATGCTGATGAACGCCCTCTCAAGGCAAGCCGCCTAGGGGAAACACTGCAAAGCCAAGTATTACTAAAAAGAAAGGCATAAAGTGTTTTTTTTTTTTTAAAGGACTTTTATTCTTTAGTTGAAGACTCTTAAGCATTATCTGATTTACAACCAAAAGAACCACTAAGTTAAGGCTCCAAGCATGAACATGAGGTGATTACAGATATTTAACTCAAGAATAGCTCGAATTAGTTACTCGGCAACGTTCAACTATTTTACCAGTTTTGATATGGGCGGTTGTAGAAATTCTTACCTGAGCAATCATGTGGTTACCCATGGGGTGTTGCTGTGGGGTGGGTAGCAGGGCAGTCTGAGGAGGAGCTTGTGCTGGTGGCTGTTGTGGCTGGGATGGGCAGGGAAGCAAACTACGGCTGGACTGGGAAGCTGTGGGTGGGGGGCACACATCTGGACTGACTAGAGGCAAAACTAGTGATGTAGAGAAAAACAAAATATAAACAGTAAGTAATGCAGAATTTTAGATTAAACAAAGTAATAATAAATAATCTGAGTATTTAAAACTAGAGCCAAACTGATATGTCAGTAGTGCCGACATTTTAGGCCAATTTAGGGGCATATCAGTATTGGTGATAACTGTCCCATTATGCACGGAAATAAACACTGGGAACAAGCCGTGTTGTCACTGGTAAAAGCTGTAATTGTACAATGTATCCAGCAGATGGCGCATGCGGACTGCTGCACAGACCTTTCAAATTAACTTTCACTTTCAGCACAGCAGAAGTCGCAAGCTGTGTAGTGTATTTTGCTGAAAAGAACATTGAAAGTTTATTTTAACTGATCTGTAAAACAAAATAAAAAAAATCAACAATAAAAAAAAATTATTTTCAATCCTCCAACCTACTTGTCACTAGACATGTGCCTCTCAAGTTAGCAAGCTAACGTTTAGATATCCTAGAATGGTGGTGGGGACAGAGCTTGTGTGAATAAAAACTATAAACTTGACTAGGTATAATTTTTGTACGGACTTGCTGCGGTTCCACATGCTCCTTGATTTTGACATTTTTATCTAAACTGCAAAACAACACTTAACTTCAGTTAAAAAACAAACAAATAAAAATCAGATCATTTTCAATATTTAGGAAATTCAGAATAGGTTCACAACAGTTCATAAACAGAATGATGTCTTTTGGAGAAAAATGTTTTACTGATACAAAATTATGCCTGAATAAGAAAATAAGATTCTCCTTTTGAATAAACACTGTGTATGTGTTTTGACTTGTGGGTCTAATGTTGCTATGCTAATGAATTTATTCACTTTAGTTTATTATGCACATGTTCCAGTCTTCTTTAAAGTGTTTAAACCACAAGAGTTTGACTGCTTGTGTAATGTGTTTTGCTGCATTAAAAAAAACAGTGTGAAAATGAGTCGTATGCTTCCTTTGACGTCTCAAGTGCAGAAACTGCAAGGCCTAATTTACATGTCAAATAGCTACTTACGGAGATCACAAAAGTTAAAAAAAGGATTAAGATGATGTCATTTTAATGGCAACTTCTAAAATCCTGATGCGAGTTTCTAACACTTTTATAAAGATATATTTCTGCAGTAAACCTCAAAAACAGCTAAGCATGTTTCAGAATATTCAGCTTTCAAGAACGTTCTAAGGACTAGTTCTGGCTTTGAAGTCAAGCACTTTTTTAAGAACTTTCAGCGATCTTTTTAAATGAGTAACCCTTAAATAACCAGTAGGCCTCATAACACCTTTTGGATTAATGAAACAAATATATGCAACACAAATGACAAGCAACATAGCTACCATTTTTTCCTCAATAAAATTGCCTATTATAAACACCAAAGTTCATGCTCAAGTCAGGTCATCTGGATGGTTTATTTTTTTCTTGAGACATTTCGTCCTTCGTTCAAAGGACTTCATCAGTCCGAGGAGCCACAACAAACTCAGTCCCAAAAGCAGCACACTCACATAGAGGCCACCCAGTTTGCTGGTGATAAGATGGTTACCATTTTACCAAGATGGCCAGAGGATCTGACTTATCGTATTTTCCGTCCTATAAGTCGCACCGCCCTATAAGTTGCTTTGTCCAATTATGTCCAATAAAGTGGAAAAATCCATAAATATGTCGCTTCGCCCTATAAG
>JARVGQ010001639.1:22607521-22621748 GCA_031762355.1 Hypsolebias martinsi | reverse complement strand
TGGATTTTTCCCAATTATTGGACAAAATTGGACAATGCGACTTATACAGAGGTGCGACTTATACAGCAGAAAATACTACTAGTAGAAATAATAATCTATGTCGAGCACTGTCTGTGTGCATGCATGTGTGTCAAAACAAACTTATTAAAGGATCCAAAACACCAATGAACAAATGCCTTCTGGCAAAAGCACATGACAAGGTCTGAACTACCCAAAACCTGATGTTACTCTCTTGAATGTAGAAGACTAGAAAGACAGTAGTAGTTAATGCCAGACATTTGGGTTGTATCTGAGACACGGTCAAGATTTTGAAGCTCGTCAGTGACAGGACAGACCACAATCAGTGAATGTAATGTTTTGAGATGTGCTAGAAAGAAGTCTGATCCTGCATGTGTTGTACTTAATGAATCAGCTACTGCCAGATAAATAAATACAGATACATGACAACTTAGATCTCATGGTCGTCCTAACAGTTTAAAAACCAAACACAGCCCAAGACATAATAGTGATATTGGAACAAAGGCATGATGATCATCTCACAATGTGAATGCTGCTACAAACTGTGAACTCAACAACTGACAGGAAAGGAGCAAGACAAGAGACGCTGACCAATGCAACACTAGTGCAACTGTGAAGAAAAATGACTGCATGCCAAGTTCTGGAGTGTTCACTAAATTAAAAAAGTAGATGAGGTAAAAGATGTAAAATGAAATATTTGAGCACCTAACAAAATAAAACAATATTAACTGGGTAGTGTAAATCTGTGGTAATAACTACTGTACTTTCCGGAGTATAAGTTGCTACTCTTTTCATGTTTTCACATGCTTTGAACGGCTTATACAGTGCTGCGACTAATTTATGACTTTATTTAGTTAGTTAGTTTTTGGACAGGCTAACGAGCTTCATGCCGCCAAAAAATTTAGTCTTGTCACACACGGGCGCTCACATAGCACTTCTCTCTTGGGGGGGTGGGTCATCGTGACTCAATGAGACTACCTGTATATATATGTTTAGAAAAAATAAAAATTACTGTGCTGATCGCATTTGTGTTACATATTACAATGTGAACACCTGCGGCTTCTACACAGGCATGGCTTCTATATGTACAAAATTCTTTTTTTAATTTTTTATTTAGTGTGTGTGGCTTATACTTGGGTGTACTCTATATTATATATATATAATTACGATACACTAAATGAGAGGAAATAAGGAAAGAAAAGTAATGCATTGTGGCTTTTGATTAGGTAGGTATTATTACTGTAAAGTCTATATTGTGCACATTACAAAAAGCAAACTTATAAGACTGCTTGGTCTTGTTTGGTCATAATGTTTTGATGTTTTTTGTTTGTTTGTTTTTTGTTTTAGTGAAAGTCTGCAAAATATAGAAATTTCCAAAGTCTCGGAAATTGTTTTGAATGTTTCAATATTTCACAAGATTTTGGAGAAGAAAATGTTTTGCTAACGAAAGCATATTCATAAAAACTGAAAACAAAAATGGCAAAGAGCTGCCAATTTACACATAAATAGTGTGAATTAAATCTACATTTCTTGCTTTATGCTCAAATTCACTTCTGTTTTAGAATTAGTGCCAGCACATTTTTATGCACTAATATGCACCAACTAACAAAATCGCCATGATAATGTCAACCACAAAACAAGTTACTTGTGAAAGTGATGTAGTTAACTTGGATAAAAATGTGGATAATGGTGAACAGGTGAAGGGGTAAGTATGTTAATCAATTTCCAGGGAAACCACAAAGCTGCCATGCATAAGCCATTGGAGGCTCCACGGTGCAATGCCAAGATAACCATTTATCAGCCGATTACATCAAGCAAAGATAATCATCACAACCACCACTGTCATCACCAAACCACTTTCAAAAATGGGCATAGCAGCACACTAGTCAGTTAGCAGCACCCCAGTACCTAAAAATCTGCCTCCTCTTTTGAGAGCTAGAGCAGTAGCCCTCAGTGGAAAGTCTGTTGGGGTTAACATTAGGAGAAAACGCTCAAGTTAAAAGCTGAATGAAGAACAGGAGAAGGTTGAAAGAAAACTGAGGGAGGGAAAAAGGCTGGGAGGTAGTGGTAGTTAGTTACAGTGGAAAACATTTACTCCTGGAAAAAAAATGGGGGTGAAACGCACACGAGGCAGAAATTTGGCTCATGAATTGCCTGAGCTTCTTCTTTGTCTCCCTCCCAGCATATTAGGCCCTTATCTTTCAAGCTGAAAGGTTAGGTTGTGTAGGGCTGGATGAAGAATGTAACAGCTGTGTGAGCCAATTCATTTTCACACCAATGTAACTCTACTCTTTTAATTTTTAAATACTTTTTCTAGTGCTCATTATTATTAAATATTTTTTTAAATGAAGATTTTAAATTTAATTAAAAAAATCTATATATAAAACAAATTAATCAATATACTGTACTCTATGTAAAATTTGAATTGTTTAAGGGTCTATAGATGCCCACCTTGCAAATGAAAAAAAAAAAAAAAAAAAAAAAAAAAAAACTATCATTTATTAAGGTGGCATAAATAACGGCGTCTTTAGAAACAAACGCTTAAATATCCGATGAAATTAATTATCTTACCTGTTGTCATTGATGTATCCATTCTGAGACGACTGTAAAAAGAAAGACACCTGCACATTATGAAATGGGTTGTTATTTAAGGAGCAAAAATTTTTGTTTCATATTCAACATACATCAACTGTGTGGCATTTACATCAACAAATGCCTTCTTATTGAAGGGTTACAGAGCGTCAACAACTACAATTTTCAAACTTGATACTGATTTCCAACGACAAAAATAGCTGATTCAGATTTAATTTAAATTAAAATTTTCTTCAATAATTGTGTATACCACCAGAGTAAAACATATTTACATTTTATTTAAACAAATTAACTATAGGTTAATGACACAGTTAACTTTTACATATTCTTCAAACTGTAGAAGGTTACAGGGCTTTCTCTTCATCAGTACAAAATTCAAACAGCGTTCTAGCTTACTGTGGAGATGTAATTTCTGAAAATAAACTTATAATAACTTTGATGAAAAATAACTATACAATAGAATTGTTTGTGCACCAGAATATACACTTATACCCCATTTGTATGTTTTTCGCAAATAAGTGCAACAAATATTTATTTGAATCATGTGCAGTAGTCCCTCACTACTTCGCGGTTCGACTTTCGCGGACTCGCTCTTTCGCGATTTTTCAACGACTGTCAACTTTAATATTACTCATGTGATTGGGATGGTACGAGATAAACGTTAACAGGGAAAAAAAAAAAACTTTGGACAGGCGCTGCTATTTTGTAGTTTTCTTTCAATAAGCCTACACTGCAAAGCCAGCCAAAGAACCACACTACCCAGAAGTCAACAGTGCTTCCGACCACGGCTTTCTGCAGAAATGGAGGGAAAGTTTTGATCCGATCCGAACCAGACTAAAAAGTTTGGCCCTTATTCATAAGTGACTTTGGCGCTCAGTGGATGCAGAGAGCCATACGGAACCGACCGGGAATTGAACCAAGACTACTTTCAGCCTCATCAGTCAATCTGAGTGCTGCTTGCCGGCACATAAAGCCTCTCAAAAGTTTCTTGGTGCTCAACCACTGCAGAGAGCCAATCAGAACCCGACCAGAACTGGAGCAAGGCTGGCAAGTACCCATATAACATTTTGCAGTAGCTACTGTACAGTACATATATGCATGTTGTTAAAATGACATAGGTTTAAGAGTTTAGAACATTGTAAGAGTGTGGGAAGGATTTATAAATCTTTAAAATATATATAAACACTAAAGTAAATGCAGTACAGTGTTCCTACTTCGCGGTTTTTCATCTATCGCGGGGGTGTGTAGAACATAATCACCGCAATAACCGAGGGACTACTGTAATTATAATTATGGTGTTTTAGCTTAAAATTTGAAAGTACAAATACAAAATAGTCTAGATGTGAATCATAATCTGCCTAAAAGTGCTTGTTGCTACTACTAAGTCCAGGGTCAATACTTACTTCTCGGGCAAAGATCCGGTCTCGTACCCGCTGATACTCTTCTTCTCTCTCTTCAATGGACTTGCTACGCCTCCCGTCCTGCAGTGGCACACGTATCTAATATATGGGAAGAGAACAATCAAAAAGTCAAGTCTACCAAAAAAAAAAAAAAAGATGAAGTGCTAATATATCTCATCTTAATATCTCTTATGAATAAAAAAGTAAAAGTACTAAAAAAGATTCACATTATAAAAGCAGTAGTGTGCCAGAAAGCTAAATATCTGCTTAGAAAACAATGAACCTACCTGATTATCATCTTTGTCCATACTAGCATCATCTCTTTTAAGAATGAATTTCTTTTGAAAGTCCATATTACGCTCATCCTTGATGTGTTCAGAGAACCTTTGCTCTGGGCTGTATAAACAAAAAAAAAAAAAAAAAAAAAAAGTTCTTCAAAAAGCTTCATAAAAATCCACACAGTGTTTGGTAAGAAAAAAAAAAAAGTAAAATTATAATATTTAAAAGGTGTTTAACATTCAGTTCACAACATGACATTGATAAATCAAATCTTTCCAGAGTTTTGTTAGGGTTTTTTTTTGACATCTTCATTATTCTAAATTGTATCCTTCAAATAATATGAAAAGACCTTAAAAAAAAAAATAGTTAAAAAGCAAGTTTGTAAGGCATTTAAACCAATACTAACCAAGATGTTCAAGAACTAATGATAAAATTGGTCACTTCATCACTGAAGTTGCACAATGAGATTGAGTTTTTGTTGAGTCAAATGCTACTGATGTGTCAAACCTTGTGCTTTTATTTTAGCTCAATACTGTATTTACATACAGTCTATCCTACTGTATTTTAATGCTATTTTGTTTTTGCTTTCCCTGTTCTAATACATAAGCTACAATTACATGTTACGACACTGTTTGGCCCCTCAAAAAAGTCATCACCTGGGTTTAACGAAGCAAATAGGTACAAGCCTCCTATTGGATGGGTGACTGATTATCTTTCAGCGGGCAACAAGTTATTTAACCCCAATTGGTGCAATGAGTTGCTTCTCATTTCTTAAACAACCTTGTCAAAAGACACACTGTGTGGTTGTGGAAAATATGTCAGTTTGAGAAGGGTCAAATCATTGGCATCAAGCAGAGAAAACATCTAAGGGGATTGCAGAAACTACTAAAATCGGGTTAAGAACTGTCCAACGCATTATTAAAAACTGGAAGGAAGAAATGTGGCCAGAAAAAAATTGTGAATGATCGTGATCACTAAAAACGCATTAGTGGAGAAAGTACTCAAACACTGTAAACAAACAGACAAAAATGTACTCTAGTAAAAGTAGAAGTACCACCACATAGTTTTTACTTATGTAAAAGTAAATAAGTACTTGCTTTTAAAATACTTTAAGTATTAAAAGTAAAAGTACTTGCTGAATGTATTACCTAATACAATGGTGTATAATATCATTAAGTGTGCCTACCGTATGTAAATTTTCTGTAATACATTAATAATGCTGTCATTTTAATGAACAATGCTAAAGATAATACATGTTTTATTGTGTTTTCTCTGTGACACAGTTCACACTTGGACTTGTGATTCTGTGCATCAGAATTTCAGGGATGAGTTAAATGCCATTAAGCAAAATAAGAAAGGAATGATTTTGCCTTTGAAAGTTTTTTATTGAGCACAAAGCAAAACCAGTGTCATTTTAACTGCTGATTTAAGTAAAAGTTGCCTGCCTGATAAAAGGGGCATTAGACACACCTAATAAAGGAACAGGCACTGATCATTTCAACTCCAGTTTGTCATCAACTAGTTAAAATACTGTCTAGTCAACCTTGTAATGGATCAATAGTGAACAATATTTTAACTTCCTCACACCATTTTCAAAACGTGGACCTGAGTGTCGAGTCATTTGGAGACATCTCTTGTCTCCCAACATCCCATGAACTGATATATTTTAATATTGCAGCAGGAATTTCTTGTTCAAGTTCAGAAGAAGTTGGTTTTCAACGTTTTTTGAGTCCAGTCTGGCTCTTTTGGGAGAGAGAATCTGTCCTGCTGTACTGAACAGTTTTTCAATAGTCTTTCAATAAGATCATGGGTGTTGTGTATCTTCTGGCTGACTCTCCGCAGTGGAATCCATTTTGGGTGTGTTAGCGGTGCTGTGGGTGTACCCAGTTCAACAACGTACATACTAAAATATAGGTCATTGGTCCAGATCTCCTTGAAGGTGGGTCTTATGTTACCTGCCCACTTTGCAGTGATTCAGTGGACCAACTCTCCTCTCACCATTGGTTACTTTCAAATTAACAAACAACAAAAAAAAAAAAAAAAAAAACTTCAACGTGAATGTAACTTATAACGCAACACATTACAGAAATGTAGTGTAGTAGAAAGTACAGATACTTAATGTAAAAATGTAGTGGGGGTAAAAGTTGAAATAACCCACATTTAACTAATTAAGTAAAGTACAGATCCATGAAAAATGTACTTAAGTACAGTAGCAAAGTAATTGTACTTAGTTACATCCCACCACTTCTTAAACATTTGGTGAAATCAAATAAAAGAAAAACGACAGTAGCACTCAGGGCTATGTTTAATAGTGAAACTAAGAACATTTCCACATGCACAATGCGAAGGGAACTCAAGGGATTGGGACTGAACAGCTGTGTAGTCATAAGAAAACCACTAATCAGTGAGTCTAACTGGAAAAAAAAGGCTTCAATTTGCTAGGAAGCATAAAGATTGGACTCTGGAGCAATGGAAGAAGGTCATGCGGTCTGAAGAGTCCAGATTTACCCTGTTCCAGAGTTATGGGTGCATTAGGGTAAGACGAGAGGCAGGTGAAGTGGATGCACCCATCCTGCCTAGTGTCTAGTCATCAATGCAAGATCTTGGTGAAAACTGAATGCAACACTGGATGAAATAGATCTTGTGACATTGCAGAAGCTTACTGAAACAATGCCACAGTGAACGCATGCCGTAATTAAAACTAAAGACGGTCCAACAAAATATTAGTGTGTGACCTTTTTTTGGTGGTGACTTTATTGGCCAGGCAGTGTAAGAACTCTTGCAAGTGCATGTACAGTATTTTAAACTTGGTATTAAGAATAATTTGCATACTGCCACTTTAACCATTTCATCAGACTTCAATTGGAAAAATGTAAATCAGTTATGGGATTTTAATTATATTAGTTCTTACTTTTTGTATTATAAATTTTTGCCTCATGCATGTTGAGACAAAAGCAAACAGATGACCTTCAAACAGTGTAATCACATGTACTACAAGTCAAAAAGAGCTCTCACATGCGTGTGTTGCCCGTCTTGTTGATGATGACAGCCTTCCCCGTCTGATCTACATTGTGATCCATGCCGAAGTAGGCAGCGACACGATGCAGCAGCATTCGATGATAGGAAGTCATCTGAGGAAACTTCTTATACTGGTTACTGCAGGGGACAAAGGTTATTTAGGCACATTTCAAAGATAATTCTGTACTGCCAAAATACTAATTTTCTTAGATTTGAATGTTGTAATTTTTTATATTTTATATGGGGTTATTATGGGAAGTAAAATTACATAATTTAATGCAATTCCTTTTTTTGTGGCACTTTTTTTTTCCTTAAGTACTGTATGTGGCATCTGTGAACAAGTGGATATATTTTTTTAGAAACACAACTACCAACATCTAACAACAATATTTTGTTATAAGGGAACGAAATTAAATACTACATTCACAACTAAACACGCTGTCTGATTTACCCTGATAGCGTCTTATTACAAGCTGACATTCGATTTGTGAAACAAAAAGCAGGTGGGTTAAATTAAGGTACAAACGAGTGTTATGAAGACTAGGCTTACTTGTTGTCGTTAATAAACTCCAGGATATCTTGTTCTAGTTTAAGCAGCATCATTCGATCCCTAGTTGGTACAAAAAAGAAAAAAGAGATAGAAGAGGAAGTTACTGGAAACAGAATTTTAGTGGACTGAACCGATCGAAAGCAGTTGTATCACAAAGAGCTTCAGATGATATTATTTAAAGACTACTAGTACTGTTTTAAATGCAGGCAGATGTGATGATACCTGGGATTGTTTTTCAGTGTGTTGACCAAAAATTCATGGACATCAATGCCTGTGGAGTCAGTGTATTCCTGACTGGAGTCTAAGAAAAATAAAAAGTGGGGAAAAAAAGATAAAACCTTAAATAAATATTTTTAAGTCACAATGTAAAAAAAAAACATATCCTTTCCTTTTTGGACTAAAATGCTCAGAATCTAATCCCAAAACTGCATCTCAACACCTCAGTAATGACATGCCGAGCTATTCAGGACAAAAATATATGTATACAGTATATGAAAAGCAAATAGCAAGAGCTAGCTGGTTTACCAAGTGTACACACACTACACACAAATACAATCTTAAGGGGAACATTTTCCACTACATTATAGTTAGATGAGTAATCTCATCTCTGCTGCTCTCAGTATAATAACTGAGGGGCCTAGCAGAAAAACAATAAGGTATGCAATTTTTTTTTTTTTTTTTAATGAAGGAGGGACCTTGTTTTTTGAAGACTATTCTGAATTCATTGTAGCTTGATTATTATGAAACAAATTATAACAGCACAGAGAAGACAAACTGTTTTTACTTATTTATCTAACAGCGGGAACTGCTCGACTAGTGATATTATTTAACAATGAAAGCCTTAGAAAGCACAATATGTATTAAAACTCTGATAATTTGGTATCAGTTGATATTTTGACGAGATACCAGCGCGCTGTGAGATTGTGGGATATGATCAGTTCTTTTTCTCCCTCCTCAAGGCTCTTACAGTCATACGAAGCAGAATATCGCCAAAATAAAAATAAAAAAGATCGATTTAAGTATTTCTTAAGGAGCCATGAGAAGTTTGAAGCACTGATCTGTAGTGATATATTTCCAAATGCAACTTGTTTTTCATACTTTTCTTGTTTTGGTGTTATCTGGATGTTTTTGTGAGTTGTGACCTTGATGCCAAGGGTGAGTAGACATCAGTCAATGGAGCTAACTTTCAAAAACAAAAACAAACATTAAAAATAACTAGTAATTAAATAGAGTAAAATATGTTAGAATATTAGAGCTGGGACATCAATTGCCAGTTATCCTTCCTCTTGATGCATTGAGGAACATGTTTAAAGAGGAGACATGTTGCATACTGGCCTAAAGGCTAAAACTAAAATGTGTCATCCAGTCTCAGAGGAGTAAGAAAGAATGAAGACTTCTTTAACATCAGCTACTACAATAGAATTTTAATTTACCACGCGACAACATCTTTCGAGGAGTCTTGTCCTTCTTCTCTTTTTCTTCATTTTCATACTCGTCCTTTGAGGACTTTTCCTCTTCTTTGTCTGATGGACAGCTGATGTGAAGCTGAATGATATCCTTTAACAAGAACCACATTCAATAAAATATAAATCTTTAAAAACAGATGCAAATATTGTTTTAATGATGTAAACTAAATAGCACACAAACACCTGTAAGCATGTACAGCTTAACAAGGGAAAAAGGTTGTTAGGTATGGTTAGAAGAGAAAAAGTACCGATTCTGGAGGTCCATCGTTGGAGAACGGACCACAGGACTCTTCACATACTGCCAAACTCCGCACCAGCTTCACTTTGGCATTAGACTGCAACATATTCAAATTAGGTCATCTATAAAACTGCTTTAAAAACCTTTCTTACAGAAATATGTTTACTATATTTAACAAAGAAAAACTGAAAATATTGGCTAGGCATTGGCTACTGCATGTTCATTGAAAATAGATTAGTACTGATTTTGTGCATCTCTAAAATATTTATGTTTTGGAAAATCAAATGTTTAATAAATGTAAAGTTTAAAAAAAAAAGTTATTTCTCATTTTTGTCACAAACTGCATTTATGACTTTGTCTTATATAAAAAAAGACAACATTGTTTAAGATTTAGGTTTTCTTAAGGTTTTAAAACTTATTTCAAACCCTAAAGAAACTATTAGATTTTCTTTAAAAATAGAAGAGCTGAAAAACAAGATTGTAAATTGATAAACGAGTCACTGTGAATTATGTAATGAAACCATGAGCACAGTAAAACTAGGGCAACCCAACTCTAAAAAAAATAAATGCTTGCAATGACTATTTGATCTCCCACACCCCAGACATTATTATAAGTATGATTTGTTCCATTATAAAAAAAAAAATGTTAGGTTTGTTAAATAAAAATAAAATAAAATTATGTTGATGGTTTGCTAACAGACTCAGTAAACTTTATGTAAGTGCAATTTAAAATTGGTGCAGTGCAGTACCTTACATAAATGATTCAAGTCGTATCATGGTATTCATATTGTTCAATCATCAACCATTTTCTCATAAAGCCCTAATAATGTCACTAGCACATTTACTCTTAACTTCCCTGTGAAAGCCAAATATTTGGCATATCTATGATATGAAGAAAAGCAGTTTATTAATGCAAAATATGAACTTAAAACTGATTACTATTCTTTAAAATACACCAAAAAGTGTTTATTTCAAAGAGCAGGAATAGGAAACTCTAAAAAGAAACGTATCTCACTTATAAACAAATACAATAAATGACAGTAAATCGTTTACCTTGGCCCTTTTTCTGCCATGGCTGTGGTTAGGAGGTCGTTTCTAGAAATATACATAACCAACATAAGAATTTTACTGATAAGTTGCAAATAAAATGTCTGCAAGAAATTCAGCAACAGCTTATGCAACATCAACATCAGATGCACCCAATTGGGATAGACAACACTTAATCAATAATATAAAAGTACATATTTATTTTGTTCAGAAAGTTCACAATAAAATTAGAAGCAAAAAAAAACTTGAATCAAATTAAGTTCAATTGGACATAAAAATTATGCTATACATAACAAGCATGGGTTGAAGCTCATAGAAATTATATTTATGGTACATGTATCTTTAAGTTTCCCCTGCATACTTTTAGTCTTAAACCTACAAACCCCTAATGTTATTTTTGAAACTTTGTATACCATTGCAGTGATTCAGTCACTAGTGTAGAAGGCATTCATGGAATTTATCAGCACTTTGGACATCTAAAATAATTTTATAAAAAGCTGATTTATCTAAAACTTCAAATAAAAAAGAAAATAAATACAAGAAATATATGCAGTACATATTGCATGCACACAAGCATACTTTTAAACAAAGGGGCCACTAAAACAGGTATAATAGGGCTCTCTTGTAAATGAACTAACCTGTATAAATAAAGGTTGGGGGGAAAAAATATGATTTTTAAAAACTTATGCTTTTCTCTTCTTGTCTCTGATCTCCAAATGATGCTTAATTGGATGACAGCTCATCATCACCTCATCACACACAGATGTAGCTTCAAAGCAAAAAAGCAGTCAAAAACCCAACTGACTTTTGGTAATGTCTAATTCAACTTGGAGTGAAAAACACTTGGCATGCCAAATTAGAAAAAAAAAAATCCTTGTTTTTTTTTAATTAATAGCCATTTAAAACCCGTACTTAATGAATACATAATTTTTATGATGCAAGATGATCCCAAACAACACAAAACTTTTATTATACTGGTTACCATATTAATATTGTTATTGGTAGTGAAATTTTATTGAGAAATAGAATCATGGCCTTTATTCTGCCAAGTGTAAAAATTCTGCTGGGTAAATAGAAGAAGTACTGAGTTTACTACAGGACCTGTAAATGAGCAAGTTATGTTTGTAATATGCAGGTTAACACAAGGTTTACAGTACAATGAAATGTTCAGGATGAGAAGAACCGATTTGACTCGCTTACAACAACGAACAAACAAGCAAATACTAAAGCATGCAATAAGGGTACAAAATAAAGTACCAAAAAGTGAAAAAGTAAACATAATATTTACAAGGTCTTAAAGAGCAATGGTCTATAGTTTCTGCAATCATTTATATTGTGGATATTCCTACCTGTAAATCTTGTGGGGAGCTTTCTTCTGGCTCCAAGCCTTCTCCTGTCCCATCCTTTGTACCCTGTGGTTGTGGAGAGGTTTTACCTCGGCTGCAGGGCTCGATATGTGGCCCATTCTCTCCCTCGGGCTGGATGTCTGTTGTCAGGCTCACTGACATCTTCTTAGGGGAGGGGAGAGGGTGGGAGTGGGGAGAGGGTTGGGTGGAGGACCCAGGAGTTGCTGTGAGAGAGAAAGAAAAAAGAAAAATAGCATCAGAGAAAAATGTTGGATTCTGACAAAACTAAAGTGTAATCAATAAAGGGAGTGAAACAGATACAGTATTAATTCAAGATTACCTGTGGGTGGTACCAGGTCTATGCTGGATTATGAACAGCGAGTGTGGACAGGAACCACACACAAAAGTTGAGTAAGACCCACTAAGGTAGTGTACTGGAGTGGGCAGCAGCAGGGTGCAAAGAACAGTCCATAGCAAGCCTTAGCCAGGGGATATGGCTGCAAGACAGAAACAAACCAAAGAAGAAAAATAATAATAATAATTTGCTGTTTAAACATATTCATATGTATATTAAATATATATTAATATTAGATTCATATTTATAAAAATATTCCATTTTATATTTTATATGTTTAAATGAAGCAACCTCCTTTTAAATTGTACAGATACAATACTTCTCTTGTAAGAGACACATATTTATAATAATAAATTAAAAAAACTAACAGTAATTTTGTAATTTAAGCTTAACATTTTATTGTCCATTTTACAATACTGCAGTTACATAGGTTCAATTTTATCTTATTCATTTAAATTTGAAAATATATATTTTATATTTATATTTATTTGTAAATCATAGAGGCAATATCAAAATATAATTTAGAGTAGCATTAACAGCTTTTAAATTTTTTTTTTTAATTTCAAAACATAATAAAAAGTGCACTAGTGTTAATGAAAAGTTATAGATATGAGCACTTTTGTTAAAAAAATTGAAATAAATAAAATTACTTTAAATGCATATTTCATATTATGGGCAAAAAAAGATACTCCAAAGAGAAATGTTTTAGGAAAATGTTAACAATAGCATGCAAAAAACAAATACAAATATGAAATAAAATATATATTTACAGCGATCTGGTGAAATGAAGAGGCAGCGGTATGCCGGCCAGAGAGGAAGGAAGGGAGACACCAACAGGCCAAGCACCACCTTAGAGGTCGTCTAGGGCCTCTCTTCTCTGCCTTCGGCTTACTGCAGGAGCATGGTGTTGCCTACAGTCTGGAGCCCTGCACACCATAAGCAGAGGAGGAAGACACGAATGACGTCATGTTTCACACACTGCGTGACTCATCACTGCTGCTGCTGCTGCTAATTCTGGCAGGGAGGAGGAAAGAGCAGCTGAGAGCTCAGAGCTTACTGGGACATGGCTTTTGAAAACGGCCACCCAAATTTTTAATTGTTCATTCGTTTTACACTATTACTGAATTAACATGTTTTTACAATGCATGCACATTGCTCTTGAAAAATCGGCATACTCTTTTCAAAAAAGAATTAAAATCTTAAAAAGGTCTTTGACAAGAAACTTCCATTGTGGTGAAGAGGGAGTTGAGCTGCATGGTGAAGATCTGTTTATCATTCTGTCTAAAATCCCACCCTCACTTATGTTCACAAACTGTGGATAGTGACTGAAAGAAAGACATCAAAGATACAGGTGGTTAAAATGAATTTTCTCCACCGCATAGCTGGGCTTTCCTTTAGAGATAAGGTAAGAAGTTTAGTTATCCAGGAGAAGAGCCACTGCTGCTCCTCCACAATAAGAAGAGCCAAATGAGGTGGTTTGGGCATCTGGTAAGAATGTCCCCTGGATGTATTTGTAAGATGTTCCTGCCATGTACAACTAGGAGCAGACCACAGGAAAGACCCTGTACATGGTGGAGAAACTATGCGTCTCAGCTGGCCTGGGATCACTTTGAAATCCTCCCAGAAGTGCTAGAAGAGGTGGCTGTGAAGGAGATGTCTGGGCCTTCCAGCTCAATCTGTTGCCCATGTGAACAAGCATCACAAAATGTATGAACCGCATTCAGTAAAGCCATGTGCATTAAAATTATAGATTCATGTAGCATCTGTTACAGTTGCCTCTCAGTACTTTGTAAGAGCAAAATGCTGGTGAAGATTCTCAGTCATCCAGGACATGACAGGTCTATGTTGCGGGAGTTTCAGAGAAACTGAGACGTTTATTTTCTAAACACAACGTCCCAGTGGCTTTTAAACCCCAAAA
>JARVGQ010001639.1:22547803-22560712 GCA_031762355.1 Hypsolebias martinsi | reverse complement strand
TTCTTATTTGTGTTGTGGGGCTAAGAATCTGTAAATAAACACACAACAGTTAATTGGCATTTTTATCTACCTTGAACAATTAGACACAACTGACAGATATTTGTTTGATTCTATACTTTCAAAATCTTGAGAATCCAGCAAAATATACATAACAGGAAGTACATTTGTCCCAGGTGTTTCATCCATCTATTTCCTTTACCCACATTTTCTTTTTTGGTTCAAAAGTGAGCTGGTACCAGTGTATCGCAATCACAGTGTAACAGGCAGTGCATACCCTGGATAGGTCACAAGTCTATCACAGGGCCACATGTAGACAAACGACCTCTAAGGTTCTCAAAAACACCTAGGGACAATTCAGAGTTACAAATTAACATGCAGTTTTTTGGTCTGTGAGTGTACCCAGAGAAAACCCATATGCGCGGGGTGAATATACAAACTCCACAAAGAAAGGCTGGGCTGTTATCCTGCAACCTTCTTGCTTGGCGATGACAGGGCTAACCACTGATCCACAGTTACAGTTGGAAATATTGAATCTGGTCAGCAGAGGGCATTAGACTCTTTTCCTGTAAGTATGTAGGTGGAGTTGGAGAGGACATAGAGTGAAAACAGAGAATGTGGAGGACAAAATGAGATGGAGGAAAATGACTCGATATAATGAACACTGAAAAGGGAACAGCTGAAAGAGCAACAGTTGGTTTAGTTATGACACTAGCAATCATCAACATTCACAGGTCTTGGAAATCTTGAGAAATGCAACAGGTTTTTGAGGATACCGATCAGTGCATGTACTGACACTTGAAAGTGATACAAACCAAAATACCATATAAGGGGCGAATATACAACCTCAAGTATTAACATTTTAGGTTGACTGTGAACTAATCCATAGCTTGTGCAAATGTAACATTGTGCCAACCTTCTTCAACTTTTGTTTTTTGAATTTTTTTTTAAATCAGAACTGAACATCTAACAACTTAACTGAAGAGAATTTTGCTAGGGATATGCACCTCAGAATGAGTTTTGGTCAAAGGACCTATGATTCCAATGATGAACCTTGCTTGGTGTAGAAAAAAAGCACAATAAGAGGAAAAAGAGTTAGTGAATAAAGACTATTTAAAAGGTCCACGACATTCTAAAAAATGCAATTCTAGTATCACAGAAACTTTGATAGTCTTGCAGAGATACCGTCTTGCAGAGATACCTAACAAAGAGCTATCTAACACGCGCAAAGGACAAGTGTACTATGCTTTCTTTCTAGTCTTTTGTTTGGAGACACTAAAAGACGGACTGAGATTAAAAGGTCTTTCCTTGGTTCCAAACACAACTTTTGCCTTGGCAGAAGGATCACAGACAAGTAACCATCACACTTATCTCCAACTACCCAGATCACCGGTCACTAGAAATGAACTCTATGCCATTAACCCGAGATAAGTAATGATTGCCTCGTATGTCTCATGTTGAAAAATGTTATTCAATGCACATCTCTGTGTCTTACACACTCATCTTAGTGCCTCGCTTATCTCCCAGTCATTCAAACTCAACTGTACCTCTGATGATCTCATTTCTAATCTTAACAATCCTTGTCACCCCCAAGGACAGCCTTAACATTTTCAGTTCTGCCACTTCCAGTCATATCTCCTGACTTCTGGCAATGTAGCTCTCTCTAAACCATACAACATAGCTGATATCATCCCTGTCTTATAAACCTTTTCTTTGATATTTGCTGGCACCCTTTTGTCACAAAGCATTCCTGAAACCTTTCTCTATCCTCTCCATCCTGCCCAGACTCTCTTCTTCACCTCTACATTCCCATTTTCTTGCACAGTTAAAAGTGCTTGAAGTCTTGCGCCTTTGCGACCTCTGCACCTTGCAGCCTCTCTCTTCTACCTGCCTCCTTTAATTCACACACATACTTTGTCTTAAAACAGCTGACTTTCATTCCTTCATTTCATTCCTCTTCTTTCAAGTGCATATTTCCACCGCTACAAGTTCTCATCCACCTGTTCCATGTCCTTGCCACAGATCACAATGTCTCTGCAAAGGTCTTAGTCTATGGGGATTCCAGTCCATCACCAGAGCAAACATGAAGGACTCAGAGTCGATCCTTGATGCAATCCCACCTCCATCTTGAAGCTATCTGTCACTCCTACAGCGCTTCTACTGTCCTGCTGTCCTCATGCATGTCATGTTACAGTCTAAACTTTTATTTGACACTCCAGATTTCCTCAAACAACACTACAGGTCATCCCTAGGTACTCTGTCAAATGCTTGAACCGGTATTCTAAATCCACAAAGACACAATAAAATTATTTTTCATCCTTTTTGTACTTCTCCTTCAACATTCTCAAAGCAAAGATGATGGCTGATGTGATTTGTCTTGGCATGAAACCATATGGCTGCTTATAAATAGTAATTTCTTGTCTAGCTTCCACAACTCTCTCCCAGATCTTCATCTCATGGCTCATCAATTTAATTCCGCTGTAGTTGCTACAAGTCTGTACATCACCCTTGTTCTTAAAAATGAGCATCATTGTCGGAGGAAAAATATCCTCACTTTATCTGACTTACTCAAAAAGAGCCACATTCGATGACAAGAGCAGATTTTTAACTGGTATATTTACTTGGAAGGTCAGGGGGAGTGCTGGTGCAGAGGTTAGAGAAGGTGAACCTGTGATCAGAAGATCGTCGGCTCAAGCCCCGGTACTGACAACATAAAAAATGTGGGTGGGGTAGGTGAATCACCCACAACTGCTTCCACCCTCACCTTGACCAAAAAATCCCTAACGATCAGCACACGTTTTCTCCATTCCTCAGGTATTTTCTCTCTCAATTTCTATCTTTAACAAGTCTAACTTGGTGCAGATGCTTTGTGCCTTATCTCTGTCTCGCCACTCAATACAATCATCATACGCCTTTAGTTTTCCCTTTGCTACCTCACTTTTTACCTTAAGTTACATCTCCTTTTATCCATGTCTACTCTCGTCCTCTTCCTGTCTCATTTCTTCTTGGCTGAACTCTTCCTCTGGATAACATTCTGAACTTCCCTATTCTACTACCAAGTTTCTTTGTCGTCTTTTCTCTGTCCACGTGACACACCAAGTACCTTCCAACCTGCCTGTCTTGTCACTGCTGCTTTAGTAACCCAGTCATCTGGGAGCTCGTTCCTGTCACTCAGAGCCTTTGACATCTCCTCTCTTGACTCCACACATCATTCTTCTTTCCTCAACTTCCATCATTTGGTCTTCTTTTTAGACATGGCTCTTTTCCTCCTCTTCACCATGACAGTCATCCTATACACCACCGTCTGATGCTTTCTGGCCACACTCTCTCTGCCACCTCCTTACATTCCCCATTGTCTCTCAGGTTTCCCTTCTACACAATATAGTGTACCTGCACACTCCTGTCTGCATTCTTAAAGTCACCCTATATGCTCCTTTGTCTTTAGAAAATTCGTGTTGATTACAACCATTTCCACCCTCTTGGCAAAACCCACCACCACATGTCCTTCCTTGTTCCATACTTTCACATCAAACCTGTCCATCACTTCTTCATCCTCTGTTTCTGTCACCAACATGTCCAGTCAGGTCTTCTCTATTCACCACTCTCGCCTCTCTGGGAATACACTTGATCACTTTGTCTAGAGATTTCCAAAGTTTCACTTTCTCTTCTATCTCACATCCGACCTGTGGAGCATAACCACTGACAAAATTCAACATCATGTCTATCTTCAGACACATCACTCTATCTGACACTCTTCACCTTTACTACAGTCCATGCAAACTCCTCCTTCAGGGCCACCTCTGTCTCCTGGTATGTTTTCCTCCTCACTGTCTTTGACTAACAGTGGCACAATTCATGTAGCCCATACCTATAGTTGTACACTAGCTGACTTGCTAGAGTCCTCCTAGAGTCAGACAAAAAGGACAGTGCAATTGGAATAGTTGCCTTGCAGTAAGATGGTTGCAAATTGTCTTCCAGATGAAGACTTTCTGCACAGTGTTTGCATGTTCTCCTTGTGCATGTATGGTTTTTCTGATTGGATGGATGGATGGATGGATGGTTGGTGTTACGTGCCAGGCACATTGGCCTTAATATTTTCGTCTTGTAGATAGGGTTTGAGTTAATCAGCCTTTAATTGTTTTGGGCTGTGGCCTTTTCCACCTGCCCATTATTAAAGCTGGTTTCAGGGAGCTCACTCTCTCAAAAAACTCACTCTGCTTTTTGGCACTCTTTGAGACACACTCTTTTTGGAAATCTCTTAGGCTCCCTTTGTCCTGGAGCTGTGGCCTGCTGTCAGTGGCCCCACCCAGCGCAGGTATTTTGTTCACTTTTGTATGTTTTTTGGTAATAATTTTGGCTTGGTGGGACTGGTAGCTCTGTTTTCGCCTCTTTTTTTACCATAGGGTTTATTTTATTTTATTTTATTTTTTAAGTTTTTTTAAGTCTGGTACTCAGTGGCTTCGATGGCCCTGTTGGCCCACTGTGGTACCTTTTTTGTTCTGTTTGGCCGGCCCACCAGGTCCATCTTTAAGTTGTACTTTGGGGTTTTGTGTTTTTTGGGTGGATATGGGAATTAGGGGTTCATTTAAATCTTCTTTTTTCCCCAACAGGAAGCCAATTTTTAATAAATTGAAAGTTTGAACCCTTATGTTTTGAGTCCGTGTCCTCCTTTAAAATGTTATGTTCTTGGGAGACGTAACAATTGGATGGATGGCTGGATGGATGGATGCAATACTTTTCAATTCCAACACAAAAAACACTCATCTCGATAACAACAAACATTTACTATTCAAATCCCTCAGTGTAGGGGGCCATCAGTGTACTACTCTTTTATAAAATAAAGAGTTGGACATAATTGTTGGGACATTTTCGAAATGTTGGACTCTGCTTTGGCCTTTTTTTTTTTTTTAACGCTTGAGGGAATGTTTTAGTTCTTCGATGATTTCATGCTCACTTTGTTTACCAGCTAAATGCTAACTTAAAGCACATTTCCCCATCAGCCCAAGGTTTTGTGCATGTCTATTGAAACGATACCCAAAACATTTCAGCCTTTCCTTTTTTCAAAAACAGCAAGTTATTTTATGACAGCTTTAATCACAACAACAATTTTGTTTGTGTCACGACAGAATAAATGAACAGACCCAATTTTGTTTTGTCTACATTAGCATATGTAATGTTTGAGAGAAAACTCTGAGTCAAATGTGCTTGTTTTGATGAGCATCTTTTTGTCCAAAAGATCCAGTCAGCATCACTTTTAATCCTGCAGTTTCTTAGGATGGCTCAAAAGCTTTTGGTGCTTTAGTCACAATGTTAAACCACTAATAGAAAGTTTATTGACACTGTTCGTCCTGACAATCTGCACACAAAGGCTGTTAATGTTGGTAGCTTTAATTGGTTGGGTTAGTTACCTTTATATGCAGAAACAATGTCAAATATTAGCTCTGTTGACCTGTTGGAAATATTGTGCTACTGGAATGGTCAAAATTAAAGCAACATCTGGAAAAGTAGGTTAATCAAGTATAAGTTAGATTCTGATCGTTCTCTTTCAACATCTTTTTCATGGCTTCTGAACCTGATCATAAAGTAAAAATCTAGGTAAGGGGTTACATTATCTTTTTTTTATTAACCTTTGCTTGAAACAGTATCTGGTTATTTGTTTTTTCCACACACAGTGGCATCAAGATGTGTGAAAATAACCTGACAGGGGAACGAAGCTGTAATTTTGGCTAATAAATTTATTCAGTTTGTAATTTAAGTTAAATAAATCTTTATTCATGACCCACCTTCTATTTTTAAAAAGAATTTGAGAGCAATTGGCTACAAGAAAGTGCTTAAATGAGGACAGGGGTTGTTGGATTTAAATGGTCCATGATCCAGCAGGAGCTTGCATCAGCACAGCCAAGGGAATTAATGTCAAAGTTCTTGTTGTTCCACTGTAACCTTCACTCAGGTCTTAATCCACACAATTTCCTGTGGGGACCTAATTCTGTCAAAGACAACTAAACCAAATTCATCCAATCAGGAAACTGATTATTATGCTTATAAAATGTATGCTAAATCAAATAAATTAGTAAATGCAAAATCTACATTTTATTTAGAGCTTCAAAGTGAAATTTAAATTGCACAATAAAAAACACAACAATACATTCAAGGATTTTTTTTTTTTTTTTTTTTTTTTTTTGGTTATAAAAAGGTTCATCTTTAGGATTTTGACTGAAGATGTTGAACATGCATGGAACATTTTGAACATGTATATATAAAATATTTTTAACATATTTAAAATGAACACTCATTTGCTAATAAAACCAAATTTTCAAAGTACGATAGTATTTAGATGTCTGACTATGCATGTCATTGGACTGTGGATGTTCAAACTGTGTCAGGATCAAGAAGAACCACTGTGCTGCCCTCTAGCGGAGAACCACTGCAACGGTTAGTCATGAGGCAGCTAAGGACACACTGAAAGGGAGGCGTTGTTAGAGAAAAAATAATTTCTCAACATCAGCAATTAACATAAATGTATTTGAACTGTTTTCTCTCTGATAATGCAATCTATTGCACTACTACTTGTTGCATTTATTCATTTTTGGGCTGCACATGTCTCTGAGAACAGCTGAATGAAAAAATAAAATAAAATAATAATTGGCCAAATTTGTAGAGAATATGACTTTGAAAATAAGATAAATTTATAATTTCTGGCTCAAATGTAACCAGTACAAAAAGCTGAGGACAAATGTTTACCTGCCGTCTCAAATAGTGTCTCTTGGGGTGCTTCAGCCTGGTTCCTGCAACATACAAACAGAACAATTCATACATAATAATCGTTTGCTTTTTTGTTTTCAGTAAAAATAATTCTAAGTAGAAAACAACATGTTAATAAAATGATGCATTGCAGATTTTGTTTGCCCAGTCTTTAACTTGTAAAGTGCTGCCTTCTAGTGGCTGAAACTCCATGGGCACAAATTCCGGTCAAAAATATTTTGCATGTGTAAAAAAGTTTTGTAACGAATTTATGCCCATAAAACTCAAACTAAACAATATACTGTACAGTAAAGCCTTATTTAATCTGCATATAAAACATATAACAATGACAATAATAATGATGTCATCATCATCATAATGTTTTATGTAGGCCTAATTAAACTTTAATTAACTTTACCACGTTTCTGTGAAAATGCCATTATAATCTAATTATTTTGTATGCATTTTTATTTTGCAATTTAAAATACATACTACAGTATACCCACCCAACAATATGTTCATTGTTTTAGACATTAATCAATCAGAAAAGAAAGTCTGATATGTAGAATCACTGTTAAGTTACATCATAACATAAATTCCCTTTCCACCTCACACTATGTTTTACTCACAGAGTTCAGAAACAGGGTGGTAAAAATGTGTAATGAGATACTGCAGGTAATTTGATTTGTAGTCAAGTACATGTACATTATTTTCCTAATTCAAAGTGATCTCTGCATTATTTGCAGCAAAACCCAGATTCTTCATCAAAATCTTCATGTATTTTATAACAAAATCCAACAAAAATTAAAAAAGATCAAATTTAGCATCTATTTATGTAAAAATTGTAGAAATATTCCAGAGGGGGGAAAATGCACTCTTCTATTTAAATAACTTGAACTTGTGTTTATCAGCAACACTGCTGCATTCAGTCATCAGCCAAACAGATTTCTTTATTAAGAAAAAAGAAAGCAAGAAAGAAAGAAAGCAAGCAAGAAAGAAAGCAAGAAAGAAAGAAAGAAAGAAAGAAAGAAAGAAAGAAAGAAAGAAAGAAAGAAAACTCACCTTTTTATTTCCTATGAATGCATTTATTAAAAATATTTTGTTACAAAACATCTCTCCTCACATTTTTAAAATTTAATTCTCTTTTATTTTGACAAAGCACTCACATTCTTACTGAATTCCTAACGATGTTTTGACACATTGTCAAACTAAACTTGGACTTGTACTATGGTAGTCTTTTGAAATTGCCATGCAAGAAGCACAAATGCATCTTGCACAACCTGCATCACTGACAATGTATTACAGTTAGCTTTTTCCAAACATCAAAAAACATTTTGCAGCTCAAAACATTAACAAAGCAAAAACAAGACAACTGCACCTACCTTTCTTCCTAACATTGAGTAAAGGTATCCAGCACTCGTGGACTTCCTCCTGCTGCTCATTTTGCAGTCTCTCTGCAGTCTGTGGGGACTTGATGGGACACGCACAGCACACCCTTATATCTACTACCTATAGCTGCAGCACTGCGAGCATGGGACCCCGAGCCAATGGGAGGAAACATGTGCAAAGGACCATCTGCAATGGAAAAACAAATCCTGTAAAAGATTTGGTGGATTTCACTTCGCTGGAGAACGGTGTCCAGATGCCCCGAGTCTTAGTAACAGATGCTTTCTCTCCTCTCACTTGGCTAACCTGCATGATTCTGTTTCCCTCATGGGGCCTTGAATCCAACAGCCTGGATGCTCCTCTGCACATGCACGATCAGCTGACGGTCATTTTATTTAGCAAACAGCAACACTGTGTTTGGACTTTATGCCATGTGCATGGGAAAACTAGAAAAATGTCTCTAACCTCGACAGATCCCAGCAAGTTGAATAAAAGTTTATTTTCAGGATAATGGTAATCCGCACCTGCTCACTTAAAACATTTAAAGTATTAACTGATTTTGTTCAGGTTTCAGGAATAAAAAGCATTATTTGTAGCTCCCGCCCTTTAACTGAATGACATGACTAAAAGCTTTGCTCTGGCTTACCTTCTTTAATCCATTTGGTGCTGTAAGCCCAGCTTTAGAAGTGGACATCTGGAACTTTTATTTCCATCCCTTTCACCTTTCTTCTCAATGTTTCATTGAGGAAATAGGGATGTTTCACCTTGGTATCTGCTACAAATACTAACACATTACCTGATTAATGATTTGAGGATCAGAATCAGAATCAGCTTTATTGTCATTGCACCAAAGCACATCAAAATTAGATTTCAGTACAGCCCGTCCATGTAAAACATAAACAAACAGACATGGGGAGACAGAGGTGTCTGAGGCTGCGGCCTCATGGGAGGAGCTGCCATTTTGTTTAGATAGGAAATGAGAAACACAAGGGGAGAGAAGATGTAAAAAAAAAATGTATCTCACACTATGTCCTAGATGGGACACAGTGTGAAAGTTGCAAAAAAAGTCTCAGCACAGAAATAGCAACATACTGATGACATTATAATACAGTACATATGCAAGAGGAAGGCCAATGAAGGCGTTGAGTTTGTTCATGTACTCTGCCAGATAGTCTCCATAGTTTTGATAAGAGATGGTGCGATGTCTATCAGGCAGCTCAGTTCAGACACAGGTCCACAGATGTCCTCGGGAAGGGAGTGGGTAGGGGAGGGGAGTAGAGAGTCTTGTTCACACAACATCCAGGAGAGTTTGGGATAGTTTGCCAATTCAAGGCTGACACGGGGGGGCCAGATTCAGATAGCAACAGTTATTTTGTGTCAGGCTGACTCTGCTTGATTTTCTGTCTGCCTTTTAGTCCTGCTGGTACATCTCAATGGCGACTCCAAACAGCCAAGTTTTGTGGTCGAGATTGTAGCTTCTCCAAGGTCAAGTCCTTCTCGCCAGTGAGTTTCAAGAAGGTTTGCATTTCTCAGAAATCGCGTTCAGCTTACGTCTCAGCTCACACAGCATTTGAGTTTGAGTGCTCATCACACGACACATTCCGTCACACAAGCTGGGCAGCCTCACAATGGCCAGAACACCTGCCAACATTTTTTGCATTTGTCAATATGCCAGGTAACCACCAACTTCAAAAAGCGGTAATCCTGTTTTCATAAATCCAATTACGTATGCGTCTTCTATACAGGTGGTCCCCAAGTTACGAACGGGTTCCGTTCCTACGGCCCGTTTGTAACCCGATTTTGCCGTAACTCGGAGTGCCGGCCACGTGGCTGCCGTAACTCCGGATTTTCGGCCGTAACTCGGAGCGCCAGCCACATGGCGGCCGTACCGTCTTTTTAAACACATTTTTTTCAATGTAAAACAACAACAGCGTACTTAGAACGCTGTTTTAATGTGTTTCCAAGCAGTTAGCTGACAGAATACCCTCAAAAAATTTTTTGAAAAAAACATAAAATGCTGCATAAAAAAGACAACGTAACGTCACAGGGGCGGCGCCGTAAGTCCGAGTTGCCGTAAGTCGATGGCGCCGTAAGTCGGTGACCACCTGTATTTGTCACCAGCTCTTACAGCTGTTGCACAATTGTTGTAGCAAATAAGCCTAAATAAGAGGGCTATGTTCTGACAAAAGAATGTACATAAATATCGGTATCGGTATCTGTCAAATAAGTTTTAACATATCGGCATATTGAATATCAGCCAAAAATCCAATATTGTGCATCTCTAGGAGACAGTATAGAGAGAGTAGTTGACTACCATTTCCTGGGAGTCCATTTGAGGGGAATCTGACCTGGAGCATGAACACATCTGAGTTGCTGAAAAAGGCCCAGCATAGATTGCATTTCCTGAGAGTGCTCAGGAGGAATATCACCCAGCGACTGCTGGTGTCTTTCAACTGATGTTCCATAGAGAGCATCTTAACATACTGCATCACTGTGTGGTATCAGCTGCACAGTGGCTCAGAGCAAAGAGCTCCAGAGAGTTATCAACACAGCCCAGAAGATTGTGGGCTGCCCTCTTCTCTCACTAGAAGATCTACACAGTTCCCGCTGCATAGGAAAAGCCCGCAACATCTTAAAGGACACGTCTCACCCTGGACATGATCTGTTTGAACTGTTAACTTCAGGGAAAAGTTTCAGATCTATCAAGACAAGAACAAACTGATTTTATTTTTTTTTCCTCCAGCCATTACTGAACTTAACAAAAACGGTAAGACTGAATAAGTGAAATGTTTTATTTTTGCTCTGAGAAACAAACCCAAATTTCATTGTATTTAGATGCAATGACAATAAAGGTCTATTCAATGTTAAAGTTAAAGCAGGCAACCCAAAATATTTGCATTTATGTGCATTCCAGTGTGGGTTGGTTGTGTTTGACGATCTGTGTCATTTCAGGACTCACCAAGGGGCTTTTCTTCAATCTGCTCTTTTGCAACTATAGCATGTCTTTGTGCACCACTGTTCACCCTTTGTGTATGAGGCGAGCAGCAGAGGTGAAAAGGCCAGCTCTTAAAAATGATTCAGCATTAAGTGATGTGGCAACATCTATAAAATGTAACTCAGAAAGTTGTAGCAGCATACACTCACAGATCCACACACACGCAAACCCACTTGATACTCACTCAGTTTTCGTAAACTCATGTTGGGAAATGGATCAGCTGAGAGATGCTGCAGGAAAACGTGGAGAAGATGTAGATGAGTTCTTGTAGAAGAACTTTGGTGTGTTTGTGTGTTCGAGGGTGAGGAGCTGCTCACGCTTTGTTTGTGGAAAAAATAAAACTGAGAGATGAGCAGCTGGGGCAGGGCAGACCAGATACTTCCTGTGTGAAGAAGAGAAGCCAGTGCAAAGAGGAAATGAAAAGCCCCAAAACAAGATGAGTGGGGCAACATAAGAATATTTTTTAAAAATGGCATGTGAAGGTTTTTCATGCACTGGAGTTTAGAAAACAAATGAAAGTTCTGAAACTACCCCCCCCCCCCCAAATAAATAAATAAATAAATAAATATACAGAGAAGTAAAAGTGTTAAATATAATATAGAGGAGCAGTTTTGTGGGGTTTTGTTTCTTTGAAATGAAAGAAGTTTCTCTAAAATTTAATTCACAGTATATCAAATATTGCTTTAATAGTGATCATTGACACCACAGGAGTTTTATTTTTTTATTTCTTTTAATTTGTCTTTTAGGGTAATGTTGCATTCATAAAAATTTGTACCATATTTTTCGGACTATAAGGTGCATTAAGCGAAACAAGTTCATTTTGACAGATTTATGAGCACCGTGTACCACAGAAAATCAGTTCGAGGTCAGTAAGCACAACCACAAGTACTACATAAAGAGCATCGGACCATAAGGCTCACTGTTGATTTTTGAGAAAATAAAAGGATTTTAAATGCACCTTTTAGTCTGAAAAATATGGTATCTTCCTTTTGCAGACATTTTATAAGATGTACAATTTTTGGTAAACAAGACCTTCAGTTTATATTTTAAAGTTTCTTATCTTATAGTGCACTTTGCATTCTGTGAATTACGGTAGTTTAAAATACACTGGAACTAATTTCTACAAACGTGTTCCATCTTTACGGCATGTTCACACCTATCTAAATTTGTACACAATGCATATGTTATGTTGTGTGGTCCAGTTGTACTTTGTATGTAAGTGGTGGATATTTACTTTACATGTGCACTGCTATTGAAAATGCTGCTACACTATGCTACGTGACAGTGTTGTCCTCTTGCTTTTGGATTTATCTGCAGATTTTGACACAGTGGACCATAACATTTTACTTTGTCGTTAGAAAAAAAGGGGTTTGGGGGGCGGGGTCAGCAATACAGTACTGGACTGGTTTAGGTCCTACTTAGCTGAGCGTACTGGTTTAGGTCCTACTTAGCTGAGCGTACTATCTGTGTCTTCCATGGTGACCATGTGTCCTCCTCTTCTCCTCTCATGTGCGGGGTTCCACAGGGCTCAGTCTTAGGCCCCCTCCTTTTCATACTGTACCTGCTCTTGCTTGGCTCTACAGGTGGTCACCGACTTACGGCGCCATTGACTTACGGCAACTCGGACTTACGGCGCCGCCCCAGTGACATCATCACTCCTTACGTTGTCTTTTTTATGCAGCATTTTATGGTTTTTTTTTTTTTTTGAGGGTCTTTTGTTAGCTAACTGCTTGGAAACACATTAAAACGGCGTTCTAAGTACGCTGTTGTTGTTTTACATTGAAAAAAAT
>JARVGQ010001639.1:22344826-22355124 GCA_031762355.1 Hypsolebias martinsi | reverse complement strand
TTTCGACTTACATCAAAATCGAGTTAAGAACGGTTTGTAGGTACGGAACCCGTTCGTAAGTTGAGGACTACCTGTACCTGATTTGTTAATTATTTAAAAACTCTGAACCTAGTAGTGGAATTCTCTTAATTGAGATTATTTTGTGGTATAGCAGTTTTCAAAATAAATTATGGAAAAAGGACACCCTATGCTTTTTTTCATTCCTATTGCAAGTGTTATACCAAAAACATATCGTGATATATATTGTTACCGCCACCCATCACAATACATATCGTGATATGAATTTTATACCATATTGCACATCCCTAAGCCCTAGTCTAGTGAATACTTACCCTTTTCCTTGTGATCTTTCCAGTATGCCTCCTGAGACCTACCTGATTACCAGATCTTCTAGTGAATCTCTGGAAACCTACCTGTGTGCTCTTCAGTTGTTCTCCTCACTCTCCAACCACATCCTTCTGAGTCTACTGGACCTTCTCATAATCGTACAGGATAATGGAACCAAACCTACCATCCATCTACTAATAAGGATCCTGAACGTTCTGATCAACTTGGACCTGACCCATCTCCTTGCTCTCCAGGGTTCCTGATACTTCCTGAACTATTATTCACTGTAAAATAAAAGCACAGAATTCTATTGTGTCTGAGTTGTTTACGATCAGCCCTTTAGCTCTGCGTATTCCATTCTTTTGACACTTCATATCAGCAGTAATAAGTTTCAAAAACAAATATTTTAAAGATTAATTGTTTTATTACCTTAATTATTTTTGCTCTGCAGGCTTGAACAGTAGAAACTCTTCAAGTAACTTTTGACGGATGTTTTTAGTTAATCATATAATTGTTCTACTAAAATCATTCAACATGGATGACATCTGTTAAATATTACAGCAATGCACTTCCGTTATGAGTTCTAGAACAATGTAGGGGATGTTTATTTTTCTTTTTATATCCTCTGTTGTTTCAGGGTTGGCTTTGGATTTTAACCTGAACTAAACAGTGTTTCCAGGTTTTTTCCTGTCCACTGTGTTTGCATGGAGATCATTTGTTTTTATTCTGGTTGTTATTTTAGGAGGATGTTACGTGCTGGCTTACTGAGAAATGATTTTCCTGCGGGGACAATAAAGTGCATTTTCTGTTCTTATTCTATTCTATTTTCATTTGCTTATCATTTAAACCTGCACCTCAATGGACAAGAAGTTAGTGATAGAAAATGCTTTAACTAAAAGTGAGGCAGAATATCTTAAACTAAATTAATTATTAACAAAATATTTTCTCTATTAAATCAAAAAAAGAAAAAATAATAATATACAGCAGCTCCTAAAGCTATAATTATTATACATATTTGTACAAAAGATGACTAAAATATTATTTTATATTGGCTCGACCCTGCAGATCTTAAGATATACATTCATTGTAACATATCCAGTTATACAATATATATATATATTTGTAAGTTCCACAAACCAAATTGTTCAGTCAGACTATTAATTTTTTTAAAGTGCTCTTTTTAAATATAGTGTGAAGTACCAAACTGACTGAGTGTGATTTAAAAAAATGGTGTATCTAAAATATTTCTTTAAAGTTGGCACCTAAAGCAGAGTAAAAATTTTCCAATCACTCATCCTTTCTTCATGTTTTGCTTTAGAAATGAAAAAATAAGTCCGGTTTATTAAAACGTGCAAACAGTATTGACAATTTAACAAGACTTACGTCAATTTTTGGTATGATTGTTCAAAGATTTAACAGATCTGGGTTCACAGAGACAAGCTTCAATATGATTAAAGGTTGATAATTTTTTTGATTTATGTCATTAAGTCTAACCTGATCCTTCAACACTACTGGCTAAAAGTGCAGCCCAAACCATGACAAAGACTCCGCTGTGTTTTAAAGATGGGTGTTTTACTTTCTGAATTATATTTCTCCTGATCTGCTCTGTAAATACTAACAATCTGATGCATCAAATAAACACACAATGCTTCTGTCAGGTCGTTGCTGTTTATTTTGTGTTTCTTAAGGATGCAATGATCAAATACAGTCATTGACTGTCGTGGGCATTTCAGTCTAGCAAACACCCCCCCCCCCCCCCCACACACTTTTCCCACACACACACACACACTTTTCCAGTTTGCTCATTTCTTCACAAAATAAAGACAGACTGCTTTAAATAATATACTATGTCCTCATTATCCAAGTTTTCAGAAAAAAGCACTTTGAGAATAAACTTGTTAAGGAAAAAACACATTAGAGCAGATCAGTGCAGGTATTCTTAGCCTTTTTTTGTTATGTCAGAGGAATTTAAATAAATTACTTGTTTATGGCACAAACCATAATACACCTAAAGTGACCATTTTAATTAGTTTCTTAGCAAAACTTGTCAGGGATGGACATGATGCTTTTATGCCTTAGTGGTTTATATAGGTCAGTGACCAGTGGCTTTAGATATGCGAGACTAAAGAAAGGGTCTAAGAAAAACTTTAAAAGTCTTTTATAAAGCCTGGATAACTGAAGACAAATTTCAAAAATGCAAGACAGTCATTTAGAATTTAAAATAAAAATACATTAAAAAAGTCGAAAAGAAAATAGTAGTTGCTTTCAGGGGAGTCCGATTCTGCTCCTCGAGGGCCACCATGCATGTTCTCTGCTCCATCATATCTGATTTCAATCAATGAGTGATTATCAACCTTCTGCAAAACATGCAGAGGTAATCCAACCATAGAATCAGGCGTACTAGAGCAGAGAGACATACAAGTAAAACATGCAGGATGGTAGCCCTCGAGGAGCAGAATTGGACACTTGTGCACTAGACTTTTGAAAAGTACTCATATAGAGTAATGAAATGGCCAGAAGTCACAACTGTCCACAGGCTATATGTTGTGTTCATCTTCTGGTATGAACTATATAAAGCACATAGCCGAGGTTTTGTTGCACTTTATCATCATGGTTTTCCCCTCGCCAAGAGTAAAATTGCAAACAGCAAAACATCTAACTCCACAGAGCTGCAGTGCAGTCATCTAACCAGTAATAAACCACCGTCTAAAACTTCTGATCACAATCTCTCTCAGACATCAGATCCACAAATCAGTGTGAGAGTGGGCATGGTGAACTTGTAACTACTAACACCGTTTGAAGTACAAGGCACTTTAATTGGAAAAGTTGTAAACGGTGATAATCTTTCAAGCTTGCGTTGACTAAGAGAAAATCTGCTTTGCACAATGTTAAGAATGAAACAACAGAAATGGAATGAGTCAGTCAAACTGTTTCCATCAACCCTTGTGGTTAACGTGTCCATACTCTGGTAAAGACTAACACGCATGCAGCTGCAGGCAAATATTTAACCATGGCATATGTAAAGTGTCTGTTATTAGTGCAAGGTTATAAAAGATGGCAAAAAGATTAGTTGCTTGTTTCTTCAACGTTAGTTTTTTTTATTTAACCTTTATTTATACATGTAGTCTCACTGAGTCATGAGGACTCATTTTCAAGAGAGACCTTTCTAGTAAAGTTTACCTGTAGCGCAAAGTTGGAATGATAACCTTTACTAAAATAATTAAAAGTAGTAAAAGATGTACCCTGATGCATGCTCAATAATCCAGGTAGAAAAATCTAAAAAAGCTAGAGGACCAGACTTTGCTTTTTTAGATAGTAAAAGATGTGTTTATAAAGAAGGGCTTAACAGGAAACTAAAAAGTATGAGGCACTTTCACAGGAAGTATGTGAAGGTGAATAGCTCTGTGGCTTATTGTCAAAGTGTAAGCAGTTGCGACACTAAGTGGTTTGAAACTATGAAATGGAAAAAATAACTTGTTTTGAAAGAAATATTTACTGTGGTTCTTACCGTAAACCTTTACGTAAGACCTAAATGACTTATGACCTATTTGGCCAACTTAGATCCACAGTGTTTTGGTCAATGAGTGTGCAAAACACATTTTTTATTTTTTTTATTTTGATACTATTTGTTTTATGAAGTATCCTAAATTTACTTAATCAATAAACAGAAAAACTAATAAAACTTTTGAAAAGGCAGACAATGATATGCATAAAACTAAGAAAAAAGGATTCTAAAGAATCCTCCTTATTCCATTTTTTAAGTTAATAAACCTATTTTTAATTGAGATTTTAAAACAACAAACTTTTAAAAGCAGATTTGGATTTTTTCCCTTAAGATTAAAGGATGACGTGGCCTGTATGTTGCTTAAATATTTAATCAGAACATAATAATAAACAATTTCATCTTAGCTTTTGAGGGATGTGCATCATTGACTCACCTTGCATCGACGTGCAGTGGTGACAGCTCTCCTCTTGTTTTTTTTGGAATGAACTGACGATAAATTTGCCTTTAATGGATAAGTTCGTTGCTCTTATCTCCTTGATATAAATACATTTACATAGTTGACTATTTCAAAGCACAGGGAGGAAACTCCGCTGTGCACTTTTTTCAAATTAACAATAACTCATGAGAACTAGTTACCTTTCCATCCCATGATGACAGAACCCCTCCTCGCTCTTTAAGCGGATAGAAAATAGCTCGAGCTCTATGGGGTTTGGTGCCTTATGATTGGCTACAGTTGGGGAATATAAATTTTCACAAAACCAATCAGATGATCGAAATAGTTGTGACAGGATGCGCGTGATTTAGTATTCAATTCCGTCCGGTATGCTATTGAAATACATACAGACTCGTGCCGCCCACCGATAGTGGTAGATGTTTACAGAACGAGCCATTCTTTGAACGCCTTCTTTACGTATTTGGAAAAGATCTTTGGGAATTGTAGTTTATTAACCAGAGAGCCTCAGTTTCTACAAGGGATACAGAAACAGCCTAAAAACTACATTTCCACCATTTTTAACAGAGGAAGCGCTGCTTGCATCAGCATGAACAGCACTCGCCGGCAAAGTTACTAACAGCCACTTGGGGTTTTTTTAACCGGAGAAACTGGGAACAAAATACGAATAAGAAAGTCTGCGTCCAGCTGTTATAGCAACACGAGCTGCCACCGGCCAGATGAAGCTGTTTGTAAGTGAAGGCAACCCGCATTGCCTGAAAGTGTTAGCTGCGCTGGAAGTGACAGGAGCTCAGTGCGAAGTTCTGTCCGTCAACCACGAAGGTGGGGAAAAGCATGGTTAGCATAACGTTGCTGACTGTGAATGTATGTGTATTTAAGTTTAATAACGGATACTGTTCACGAAAAGAGTAATGACAAAAAAATATTTGTGCTTTTATAACATTTTGAGCTGAATAACCGACCGCCTTGAAAGCAGCATGCTAGCTAACTTAGCTTGCTCTGTCATCTCCCAGTCAGAATGAATGAACATTGTGCATCAGGAAACGACTGGAAAACATCTTTACAGCATATAACTGCTGTGTTTGCCTTGTTTTAGTGTTGTTTGTTCTGGTTCATGTTGTTTTTGTAAAGCTTTTACGCCCGTATTTTCATGCAGCTTTGAATATTATGCCACTATAATTTAGATATGAAAACTAATGTGTTTGACACAGCCTACTTTTAATGAGAAACGCCATTATTATCTGACTGAGATCATCAGTGGTCTGGTTTGTGTTAACACGTAAATTCTCATAAGGATTGACACATGGTTGTGAAGTTAGATACAATGATTTTTAAAGCTGTTTTTCTCTGTTAGTCTAAAATCATACCAAAGTCATAACGTGATTTCCCACAAACCTTGAAAATACTCAAATTGACACATTTTCTACAAGACAAAACAAACAATCTGTCATTTCACATGGGCCTATTTATTTTTTTAACCAACAGGTAAAGAACTAACTCATGGAACATTTTTTTTTCTGTTGTTTTAACTTTGTTATTTTAAGATAAAGCTTGGATCACAGAAATTAATTAACAAGACTGGCATTTATATGTTTTATCAAACAGGGAGGTCTTGAACCCAGTTTAAAAGTAGATAAGGTGTCAGCCTGATGAAGAGAAACTGAAAGTTGTTTCCACATGAGAGGAGCCTGTTTACTGAAAGCGTTGCCTCTCGTTCTACTTTTAGACGCTCTAGGAATCACAAGTAAACCTGCAGTCTGAGAGCGAAGTGCTCTGTTTGGAAAATATGATGGCACAAGACTGACGTGCCACCTGACGCATACTCAAGATTACACGTTAGAACTTTAAAGGGTTGGGGGTAGTACATTATGTAATTTAAAATTAATAAATCATTTATGTAACTCATTTTATTGAATAATTCTATGAATAATTGGACATATTGTTGATTGAAAAAACAGTATAATACTTTAGTAAAACAAAACACTGATCCAGCAATGTTCAGTCAGGTCATCTGGACGGTTACTTTTTTTGTTTGTTTTTTTGTTGTTGTTGAGAGACATTTCGGATGAAGGACAATTGTGATAAGACAAGATAAGACAAAACCATCTTATCACCAGGAAACTGGTTAGTCCACTATGGGAGTGTGCTGCTTGGTGGGGAAACAGTTTGTGTGTGACTCCTCAGATTGATGAAGTCCTTTGGATGAAGAGCGAAACGTCTCTCAATAAACAAATAAATAAATAAATAAATAAATAAAAGCAACCGTCCAGATGACCTGAGTGAACACCTGAGTGAACAATGTTGGATTTTTTTTTTACCTGGATTATTTAGCATGAACCTTGAAAACACTGATCATTTTTAAAATAAACCAATAATAAACACATTTAATTGTAACTGGGCTAGATAACCTGTAAATTAAGATATATAGTCCTAGTAAACATTAGACTTTTTTAAACATATGGTTTTATGTATTTCTGTTCAGTGCCCTGAAATGACTTTTGTTGTGACTTGGTGCTATATAAATAAACTGAATTGAATTGCATCATATTTTGAATTGAGCTGAACATAAATTTAGACAACACAATAAAAGATGACATATTACACCACATGATTCATTATACTCTATAGGTTAGTGTGAAGCCTTCTGACTCAGTAACTTACATAATCACCTTTATTAGTTGTCAGTTATATGACCGTACCTGTCTTTTTCTTCAGTCTGGACAAATCGTGCACACTCTTCATCAAAACAAGCTCAATTCATTGTCCTTCCAGCACTGTGCTAGACACTTTATTTTAAGTGTTTATGTTTAGTTTGATTTTGTTCATCCATGGTTGTATGTACTTTTTAAGACCTGTTGAAGACAAAATATGTTATTATCTATCAACATTTAAATTTTTAGAATTAAATGAGGGTTTACTTTTTATAATTTGATGAAGGTACTTTAGCGTTTGTTGAAGTTACTATTTTTAAACATGAAAACTTTTATTGAAAAGCCTGTCCTTGTTAATATTAAACTAAATGAATGTTATTTGATATCAGCATTATCTAACAAAATCTTTGGTCTATTATTCTCTTGAATTACAGAGAAAGTGGTGCCTTTCCTTAGCCGTCCATGCTTGCCAACTCTGCTCCTGCCCAGTGGGCAACATCTTTTCAGCTCTAATGCCATTTGCAGGTCAGAAGTCAATACTTTAATATTTACATAAAGCATTCTTCTCTGTTCTTATATATTACATGCATTAGATTACTTTTGCTGTAAGACGTTTGGGTATCTTAAAAGTATTTTTAATCAAGCAACTTTTTTCTGACATATTTGTAAATTTGAAAGATAAAGTACAAAAAGTAGTTTCACTAAATAATTTAATTGTTATGATTTAATTTTATTTCTTAGACTGTAATAATATTTGGAATATACAGTACATTGATTCATTTTTTTTTTTTAGCTTTGAGCAACAAGCTTTAACTGGACACGTCCGTCTGTTTTCCATCACAGATACTTCTTTGAAGCAAATGGACAAGAATGCAACAATCTCTGTAATCAGTGGCTTGAATGGGAGACCACAGTTCTTCAGGTAAACCCTTCATGAACCATCAGACCTTCCACTTTACAGGCAGTCTGCACAAAACAACAGAACTGTTTTCGACAAACGCCAATGTGCAAAATCCTCCTACTGTGTCTCAGTTTTGTTGGCAAAGCAGTAACTTCACTGAACTAGATGGTTAAATCATATTGTACAGAAAGTTTATACATCAGTTGACCATATTCTGTGTTGAAGCAATATTGCTTAACGTCATTCCCTTTTTTTGTTTACAGTTGCGTTTAATGTTGTTCAGTCAGTTTAAATAAACCTTTATTTACTTTTCGTTTTACAGCCTGCGTTGTTACAGACGCTTCACATGGCAGTGCTGCAGGGAAAAGGTTCTGAGGTGTCCAGTGTTCTTCAAAGTCCCTTAAACTTTTTGGATCAAAGTTTGAGCAAGGGGAACACGTCATATTTTACTGGGGTACTGTATCAAGTATCTTCCGTTCATGCTGTTGTAATTATTTTGTAACGTCCAGCAGTAGAAATTAATATTAACCAACTTATTCTGTGTTTTAGGAAGTTGTTTCTGTCGCTGACGTTGTTTTGTGGGGGGCACTACACCCCGTGTTATCTGACTCCTCTTTAGCTTTGAGTAAGTGCTTAACTTTGCTTCTTTTTGCAGTTTTTTTACATTTGCTTCTTTTACACATATTCAGTTCAAGTTTCTTGCAGTATTTTTGTTCATTTTTTTTTGCTTCGCTCTCCCTCTTTTCTTTCCATCACTCTTTCAGGTGAGCACAAGTCTGTTAGGGCTTGGTTTGACCGTGTGGCTGCTATGCACGGTTGTCAGTCTGCTGCTCAAACAGTGCTTCAGGGAAAAGGCCTGCAGGCCATGAAGAGCTACATGCAGAAGCAACCTGTGCCTCAGAGCAGCCAGTGCAGAGACACACAGCCATGCAACAGCAGCCCTGCTGAGGTATCTGCTAGATCATCACTTAAACTGCTAGACTTCAAGCATTCTAACTGGAGTATATTTGTAGGAATTTAAATACTTACAGTAGCTGCACTTGTGCATGTAAAACTACACTTGTTTGTATGCCTTAAGGAAAATGTTCACCTGGGGTTACTTTGAAAATAAATCTTTTTTTTTTTTTTTTTTTTACTGTATATATATGTCAAATGATCAAAATAAAACATCATGAAGGACACATGTATTGTTAAACATTTACCATAGTTGCTGGCTTTGTGCTCTGTAGAGTTTCCCCTGCTTGGAAATGTTTTTACATTTTTATTTTCTTGTAAAGCAGAGGCATTTTCTACGTGAGTCTCAACCTAATCGTTGTAAAGCATCAATTATTAAGTGCATTTAGATAGAGAACAGGGGGCAGTGTTTCACCATTTCCTTATATTTAAAAAAGAAAGCCTCACAATTAAATAAATTTTCATATTAAACATAATAACTTTATATATCTGTATGAATCCCATTAATCTTTTTTAATACATCTCTGCATTTGGCTAGGGTGAGGAGGGTGAGCGGGATGTTTCAGAGGAGGAGATGGAAGCAGCTGTTCTCACCTGGAGGAAAAGTCTGAACACCTCACAGACAGCAGATAAACACCCCATGTAAGTATTAAAACAACTTTACCAAATGTAGCAGAAATACAGAGAGACTTGTAGAAGATGTATTTGTTGGATAAATTAATTACACTTTCATCAACTCATTACCCAAATAAGCCACTCAGAGGGTGCAACAAGATCTTTCAACACAGTTTTACTTGCAAGGGGGTCAGAGTTCACATACAGTTACACAGATATTCCATTGAAGCTCCAGTTGCAAAGACTACGCATGGACAAAGAGTTAGGTTACCCTTTAATACCCGTTATTAGACAGAGACAAGGTCAAGACGACCTCCGCTTCACAGCTCACAGTTTTTTTATTTTATTTTTTTATTTATTTTATTTTTTTTATTTATTTTTTTTTTTTTCACATTTTTTTAATGTGTCAGAAGTTATCAGTTATGAGGCTCCTCTCTGAGTAGACAAAAAGATTCTTGTCAATTTAACATTAGTAAGTGATAACATCCATGACATTTATATAATTCCCTTGACAGTTTTCTACTTAAAGTATTGCAGATTAAAATTATTGATGGCATTGTGTCATCTACACTTTTACTCAGTGGTGTAGTCTACATTTTTGTAGTGGGCATACTGTGCTTAGAAACCAAAGTACCGGTACACAATTTATTTTGATTTTTAAGCAAATAGAACATTTCCAAATTTCTCTGATGCTTATATTTGAATAAATGAACAACAAACATTGTACAACAGTTGCCTTAATATTAAAACATGTAATAGAATTTACAAACCGGATTCCAAAAAAATTGAGACACTAAACAAATTGTGAATAAAAACAGAATGCAATGATGTGGAGATGGCAAATGTCAATATTTTATTCATAATAGAACATAGATGACAGATCAAAAGTTTAAT
>JARVGQ010001639.1:22334334-22344726 GCA_031762355.1 Hypsolebias martinsi | reverse complement strand
CATCATTGCATTCAGTTTTTATTCACAATTTGTTTAGTGTCCCAACTTTTTTGGAATCCGGTTTGTATAAAACAGTATCAAAGCAGAGTGCTGCATACTAATAGATTGTTACGGAAGTTTTTAACTGTCGTTTAACGTATGACATGTGCCTAATTATATGTCATGTATCATTGGGCAATTGGGTGTACTGACATTCTTAAGCTTTTCTAGTGGGTATACTTCATATACCTGAGTATCACGTAGACTACACCACTGTTTTTACTATGCTACCCATTGAAGCTTACTGTATATACTAGCTGAAGGGAAATTATGTTTACCAGTAAGTTAAACACTTTTGTTAAGTTTATTGCCCCCACCAAAAAAAGGGTAGGTTATGTTAAGTCAATGTCACATTTAACTTCTTTTTTGCCCCATAACAGTTTGCCACAGGAGGGCAAGCGAAACGTCCTTGTGACCAGCGCTTTGCCATATGTCAACAATGTCCCTCACCTTGGAAACATCATTGGCTGCGTTCTCAGTGCTGATGTCTTCTCCAGGTAAAAAATAATAAAAAATGTTGTAATATTTGTCTTGTTTTGTGTATAGTATTAGAAAAAAATAACAATCATAACCAAAACATGACGCTTGCTGTAAATGAACACATTTTGTACCCTAAAGCATCATCCACCCTCTTATCATAATTTATCACATTATTCTGTTTTTTTTTCCCCCTTTTACTGACTTAGAACACTAATGCATATTTCTGCTGGCCTGTTTTTTTTATTTATTTATTTTTTTATATATGTTTTTATCATCATTGTAATCATTGTATGTGTTTTCACCGCTACCTTTCCTAGGTATGGCCGTCTGCGAGGCTGGAACATGCTGTTTGTGTGTGGCACAGATGAGTACGGCACAGCTACAGAGAACAAAGCCAGAGAAGAGGGCCTGACACCTCAACAGATCTGCGACAAGTACCACACGGTTCACTCCAGCATCTACAAATGGTTCCAGATTGACTTTGACTTTTTCGGCAGAACCACCACAGAGAAGCAGACTGAGTAAGTGAGCTGGTCTGTTTAAAGACATCAATGGGGAAAATTTTTATCTACTGTTGCTTCAGAAAGATGGTGTTTTTCTATTTCATGCAAAAACAGAGGTCAATTTTAACAGGAAAAATTCCAATAATAATCTTAACCAGTCTTTAGAGGTCTGATCCTGTCGTGGTTTGGTTCTGATGTAGAAGGATCAACATATTTCCATGGGATTATTGTTCACTTATTATAAAATTACATAACTTAAAGTAGGATCAGTATAATCTTGCTGGTGAGAACATCTGACCATTTTCACCCAAAACTTTTACTCATCATAACCTCATAGATTGTACCGGTATAGAGTGTGAGTGTGAGATGTAGAAAACTACTGCTTAGCTTATAGGAATTGTTTTAATTCTGCAATTAGGAAGTAACATGCCTGGAGATGACGTTCTCATTCCTGACACTAGTCAGCAATGTAAAAAGTGTAAATAAATAAAAAAATATAAATTTAATGAAGGATAACTGAAAATCTGTCTTATCAAAAGAACTCAATAAGCTGCATCCACTTAAAGAAGGCAAGAAATTTAGAAAGTCAGATCAGTTCTTAAAAATGGCTGCATCCATTTAAAAAATCAATACATTTGGAAAGCATCATTAGAATAATTCTTAAATTGGGCATCTGACCATCTTTTTTTAAAGTATCATAGTTTTGGAACTGTCTTTCCTTTTCTTAAATAATTATTGAGGAAAATAAATGAAAAAAATTCCTGTCAATTTGTCTTTGAGAAATAATGTAAAACTATTACTTTTTGGCAATTTATGTAGCCTACAGTATTTAGATTTCCTTAAAATATTGGTTTTACATAGAGTACCTGCTTAAAATGGAAAACTGGACACAAAAGTGTGGAGCTTTTGTTCAGCAGCAATGTTTAGGCCTAAATCCTAATGCTTGTTTGCTGGAAATGAATCCTCACATCTGACGTCTTGTTGTGGAGCTTTTGCTTTGATATAGTGCAACATAGAAATAACTAAACATCAATCTCAGTGCCATGTTCAAGTTCAAGTATCTTTATTTTCATTCGCATCACATGTGGTACAAAAGGTGGAACGAAATTGTGTACTAATGGTCCCAGTTACACCCAAAAATAGCAAAATATAAAGTATAAAAAGAAACAATATTTAAGGATCTAAGATATACTGTACTCTAAAAGAACGCCAAACAATACGATAAAAGTTCTAAGACATACGCTAAACGAACGCAAACAATACGGTAAAAGATCTAAGATATATGCTAAACGAACACCAAACAGTACAATCAAGCTCTAAGATATATGCTAAACAAGCGCCAAACAATACGATAAAGATCTAAGATATATGCTAAACGAACGCCAAACAGTATGATAAAGATCTAAGATATACACTAAACAAACACCAAACAATACAATAAAAGATCTATGATATACACTAAACGTACGCCAAACAATACAATAAAAGATCTAAGATATATGCTAAACGAACGCCAAAGAATACGATAAAGATCTAAGATGTACACTAAACGATCGACAAATGATACGGTAAAAGATCTAAGATATATGCTAAATGATCAACAAACAATACGTTAAAAGATCTAAGATATATGCTAAACGATCAACAAACAATATGATAAATATCTAAGATATATGCTAAATGATCAACAAACAATACGTTAAAAGATCTAAGATATATGCTAAACAAACGCCAAACAATACGATAAAGATCCAAGATGTACGCTAAACCATCGACAAACAATACGGTAAAAGAGCTAAGATATATGCTAAACAAACACCAAACAATACGATAAAAGATCTAAGATATACAATAAACACTAATAATGAAAAACAATACGGTATATTAAACAGCAACCCGAACATGAGTCTATAGTGAGTAGAGAGGTATGAATGGCTATTTACAGCAGCATGAGATGAGCAGCATAGATAATCAGCAGCACAGATAAGTGGCATATCACCAGTTAAAGTGCCATTACAGGGATGTTTTTGTTCTTAGAGAAACGAAAACAGTTTTCAGATTAAAGGCCTTTTACTTCAGTTATTCCTTAGGTCCTAGACTTTAGGTTTATCAGCCCACAACCTTATGTTTTTGCCATTTAGATTTCCTCTCAATCAATAACTTGAACTTCCTTGATTTTCTGTAGAGTTCAAAATTTTCTTTATCTTTATTAACCTAGAACATTTCTATTGCCTGTTGGCCAGTCCATCAGTGTAAATGAGAACTTGTTAAACAGGTAAAATAATATAACTCTAATAGGAAAAGTTCCATAAATTGGTTGGCAAAATGTTTAGTTCTTGGAGACATGTTTTACTTTTTCAAACATAAGCAAAGCCTTTGTCTTTTGTTACAAGCACGAGTTTCTAGAAATCTTCCAAACGGTCTCTTCTCTCTCATTTCAGAATAGCTCAGAACATTTTTTGGCGACTCCACAAGAATCAGTTCCTTGTAGAAGAGACAGTGGAGCAGCTCCGGTGTGAGATGTGTCAGCGTTTCCTGGCTGACCGCTTTGTAGAAGGCATGTGTCCCCACTGCAGCTATCCCGAAGCTCGTGGTGATCAGTGTGATAAGTGTGGGCGCCTCATTAACGCAGTGGAGCTCAGGGTGAGTTTATCGGAGAATGTTGTACGTCTGCGTCACTTTTATAACGCATGATCTGTATTTTATTTATTTGGTGATAAATGACTATTGTAGAGACAGGGAATTTTAATTACCGTTGTCACAACAAATAAACAACAACTACATTTTATTTTCAAATGTACTTGCTTTTATTTGATGTCTGGTAATATACACTTTACGCTCAACTCAAAAGCCTCTGTGATCCTTTATGATTATAAATCAGCAATGTTAATACAATAATAATGCACATAGCTAAATGTTAATTGACCAATCAGCTATTATGATATGCTAAAAAAAAATAATGAAGTATATTAAAACGGTTAAGGCCAAATTGTTGAATATTTACAAGTAAAAATTAAAATGGATGAAACATAGTGTGAAGATGATTGAACTAAAATATTGCAAGATAGTGTTCCCATAAAAGGTCATATTTTTAAATTCCTTTTTAAAATAATAATTACATGGAAAATTCTGATGAAAATTGGATTTATATTTTGTCCAAATCTATAATTAAGTGTTTATTATTATGGTAAATGTCTTCCAGGAACCTCAGTGCAAAGTCTGTAGACAGACTCCAGTAATCCGCTCCTCCAAACATCTTTTCCTGAACCTCCCTAAGGTAAGACACTGGTACACACTGTTCACAGTATTCTGTTCTCCAGCTGCACACTGCTTAATTGCTTAGAGATAATGACAGAATATTCAGTTTATTATGGTTAAAGTTGCATTATGGATGAAAGTTTTCCATGTGATAATGCTGTCATCCAAATGGCTTCATTTGTGCTAGAGCTGTCCTTTGGAGTAAAAAATGTAGTTGTTTGTGACTATCATTTTTATTTTAGTTGTATTTATTTATTTATTTATTTTATACAGCTTGAATCTCAGTTGGAGCAGTGGCTGGAGAAATCAACCAGTTCAGGAGATTGGACGGCAAATGCCAAACAGATCACGCGCTCCTGGATTAGAGATGGACTCAAACCTCGCTGCATCACCAGGGACCTGCAGTGGGGAACAACAGTACCTCACCCTGACTTCAAAGAGAAGGTCCGCTCTACTCACTTGCAGTTCAAATCAATATTATTACTATCTGTCCTCTCTTTAATGATGCATTTTAAGTATATTTGCTTGTTCTACATACAAACACTAAAAATATTAAGGTTGTGTTTCCTAAAAAAGTTTAAATTAATGTTTTATTACTGGTAGTTTTTGCAGTCACTGGTAATCTCTAACACAGTGGTGGATTTGTACTCTGACAGCTTTATTACACTGCTCTAAAACTGTCTTTTCTAAAATGTGACTTTATATTTAGGTCATTATGTCCCTTTAGGATTCTTTTTTTTTTCTCTCTTTGTAATTCCATCTTTAGTTAAACTCAATAACAAAAAAGAAAATTGTGTGACTTATTTTCCCCACAGGTGTTCTATGTGTGGTTTGATGCCCCCATTGGTTACCTGTCCATTACTGCCAACTACACCGATGAATGGGAAAAGTGGTGGAAGAATCCTCATCAGGTATCAGGGAGCACACATTTTTTAATTAACGAGCCCTACAAAGAACTAATGCTCAGTCCATGCTAAGATTTTTTTAAATGTTTTTTTTTTTATTCCCTCCTTGGGCTTTATATAACAAAGATGTGAATCAAATATAAAAAGTTTTGGCACCTGCCACAATGTAGATATAATTGTAAATAAATGTATTGAGACAAGTTTTAAACTAACCAGCCTGTGCTCAAAATTTCCTTTTTCCATTTATAAAATTCTATCTCAGCTTAACTTAAAAAGAGGAACCATTTGACTCGAGTTTGATATTTTAGGCAAACGACTCCTAGTTCCCTCATTTACAAACAAACAGGAATCAACTGCTAATTTTCTGACATGGTTATATACATATGAACTTAACTGACCTAAAACCTGAGCGCTCAGAAGCCTGACATGCACTCAGCCCTCTCCGTGTAAAACCCCAGGATTGAGCCTCTCTTATGAGCGAGCCATGCTCTGTATTTGCAGAGTGAAAGAGAACGGGGGTGGGGGGCGAGCAGATAAAGCCTCTTTGAACTGGATGATCTCATGATGATCTAATATGATGTCATCTTCACCGTGCAGTGTTGTGTCTTTGCCACCAGGTGGAGCTGTATAACTTCATGGCCAAAGACAACGTGCCGTTCCACAGCGTGGTATTTCCCTGCTCTCTACTGGGAGCTCAGGACAACTACACACTGGTCAACCACCTAATCGCCACAGGTACCGGTAATCACTTCTCACAAGGGAGGGAGGCCAGAGTTGCCATGTATGTGTTAGATTGTTCGACTAGATTTGAGGTTCACAGCAGATGTTTGAATGAGTATATCACATAATAAATGAGTGTTTTTGCTGAGGGTTTGGGCTTTGACAATAATCTGATCTGTAATTTTCTCCTCAGAATATCTGAACTATGAGGACACAAAGTTCTCCAAGAGTCGTGGTGTGGGCGTGTTTGGTGACATGGCGAAGGACACGGGCATCCCATCGGACGTGTGGCGGTTCTATCTGCTGTACGTGCGTCCTGAAGGGCAAGATTCAGCCTTCTCTTGGGCTGACATGGCTCTGAAGAACAACTCTGAGCTGCTCAACAACCTGGGAAATTTCATCAACAGGTAGGTAATGTTCATATGTGCGAAAAGCAGTTCTTGCCTTTGTGCATTTTTTTTTTTTTTTTTTACTTTGGTCACTACCAACTTCAGAATATCAGTTTTTACAGCAATTTAAAAAATAAATGTTGACCCTTTTTTTTTTTTTTTTGTTATTGTCTTTGTGTAACATCATTGATCATTGATTCCTGATGTGTGACCAGTGTTTTATTTTATTGTTCATGTCAGTCATCAGATAAAAGGAAAAACTGGGTAATTCACTTCAGGTTGCTCCCACTTTCCTCATGTGTTTCTCTCAGGATGTAAAAATGCAGCAAGACTGCCATAAAGTCCAATTAACAACTTAGTTTTCGAATTGTTGTATTCCTTGGATCAAGTCTGTTACAGCACTATTACAAGACGTTTACCCCAGTTTTCTAAATTTGAGATGGCGTAATTTAGCCCCAATTACATCGCCTTGAATGATTTTTTTTAAAAGATCATGGTTAAATCCTGCATCAAAGATTTTTTTTTTCTCAGCGGCTTTTTTTCTGAGTACCTTGATCTTTAAAATTGGTCTCGGGCAGCAACGTTGATGCCTAATTGCTTCAAAAATATCTAGTAAATTGCGTTCAGCCTAAGGTAGAAAGAATTCTTCTTCGGAAAAATAAGTCGTGACCTTCTCTGAATCCAGTTTGTGAGTAGATTAGATTTTAGTAGTGACACTGCATCTTTGTTTTACAGGTGATTAATATTTTTAAATCTATAGAGATTTTCTGGCTGCAGTACTTCATGTAATTGCTGTTCAAGAAAAGTATTCAGTTAGTTTGTCACATAGGTTTGACAGTTTATCTGTTTGTGTAAAAACCCTGCGGTCCCTTCCAGAGCTGGCATGTTTGTTACCAAGTTCTTTGAGGGATGTGTGCCCGTGATGGATCTGCAGCGGGAAGATAAAAAGCTTTTGGCTCTGGTGGGCTGGGAGCTGCAGCAGTACATCCAGCTTATGGACAAAGTCAGGTAAGAGCAGCTGATCCCAGTGAAAACATCTGTAAAGCCATGATGTTGGATTTAGGCACAGAATCACTAGATTTGATGGATGATTAAAATGACAACATGCACACGTTTAGTATCACACTACTTTTTACCGTGTTCATGCTGTGTCCGTTTCAACGTTTCCGCAGAATCCGCGATGCCCTGAAACACATCCTGAACATTTCCCGTCATGGCAACCAGTACATTCAGGTTAATGAACCCTGGAAGAAGATCAAAGGAGGAGAGCTGGAAAGGTGAGATGACCTAAACTAGTTTTTACAATCTGCACCTTTGTAGTACACTCGGTGTAGACAGAACTGTGTAGTACTTTTACTCTAATTTGTGGAATTTCACTCTTTTTTTTTTTTTTTTTTGTCTTTAAACAGTAAAAAAGCCGATCTGATTTTACACAAATTCAACTTTAATTTACACCGCTGATACCGCTGTTGATGTTGAGTTGATGTGACTTGTTTGATCTTTTCAGGCAGCGTGCCGGCACTGTGACTGGCGTGTCTGTGAATATTTCCTGCTTGCTGTCAGTGATGTTGTTTCCTTATATGCCAGCGGTCAGCCAGACCATCAGGGATCAACTCAACGCTCCTCAGTCTTGTATCAATACCATGCTGCAAGGCACTGGAACCTTTGTATGCGCTCTGAGCGCAGGCCACCGCATTGGCACTGTGAGTATGACCTCAACATGCAAGATGCATCAGTTCCACCTTTGCAGACACAGAAAACGTGCAGCACATCGAAGCTGGGTGATACAACGAGGACGCAACTGTCTGTCAGTATTTCAGTAATGTTGAAGGCATTGCAGTTTTGTGAACGCACACATGCAAACACACACTCACAAATTACAGAATAAATGATATAAGGAGGTCTCAGCCTTCCAGCAACCAGCAGTTTCTCTCAGGCCACTTGTCCCTTTAGGTCTAATCGTGGCAGCTTGTCTGTGCAGCAGTTTGACCATGCTGCGTTAAAACAACACCACGGTCATGACTCAACTGCAGTCTGCAGACAAAGAGTGGGACACTCCATCACTGAAAGCTCTCTGACAAACTGTTTCCTCTTGTACTTTTTCTGTGACAAGACTTGAAAACCTCTCCATTTACATGCATAATCTTAGTTATTCAAATTATTCAAAGGTCATCAGAGCCTCTGATAGTTTAATTTTCAGCTAAACGAGCTGTAGAATGAATAAACAAATAACTTTTAGAAAATGTCTGCATATATTTGATTTGCTTCTTGTTTTACTCCCAGGTCAGTCCGTTATTTCAGAAACTGGAGGCTGACCAGATTGAAGCTTTGAAGAAACGATTTGGTGGACAGCAGGTATTTGATGTTTATAACATCTAATGGTCTGTGCATGAGTTCAGTCAGGTCATGTATTGATGTAGATTAACGTTTTATAACGTATAACATTAGGATTACACGTATTGACACGACTGCCACTGTGAATTAAAACTGGCTCCAAACTGGAGCGTTTTGTTTTAAACATGATACGGAGAAAAATGCAGTGTACATGCTTAGATTTTGTATGGATCATATAAATAAAGATAATCCCTCTCTAAACCTTTTTGCCTCTAGCCTGAAGACGAGCCATCTAATAAGAAGGTATTGAGTGGCATTCGTTTGTGAACAGTCAGTCCACACTTGTGCTGCTGTCAGTGTTGATTACCGACCGCTCTTACTAACACGAGCTGCCAATTTGTCTTCTTATGTTGGATTTTTACTCATCCTAGTGTGACTTATTGTCCATTCACATGTAATGTTCATCAAATTTGCATTTCGAGTGCAATTAAAATAAACCAAGTAATCAGTAGAGCTTTCCATTGAAACGCTTGATTAAAATCTTGATGTGTTCACTTCGCCAGAAAACGCTTCAGAACTACGTCAGCGCTCAACCTGCTGCTGCAGCTGCTCCTGCTGTTGACGTCAACGCAACAACGGTGGCTGGAGTGGACCCGGAGAAAGCCAAGCAGCTCACAAAAGCTGTGGCTGAGCAGGTTAGGTCACAGTAAAACGATCCATCAAACACAAAATGAACGTTTTACCATTGGGTTGTAGGAATCACTTGAAAATCGGAACTACTTTCAAATATTTTACTGTCTTTATTTGTAATGTCGTGAAAATACTGACTGAAGTTTTGAAAATTTAAAAGACGGCTTCATTAAACAAATGGTTTTTCGGCAAATTATTAGAGAAATATTTTATTTGAAAAGCTGAATGATTTCTATTTCCCGTTTCCGAAACTGTTGTGTGCAGGTTTGTTTTTATTGAATCATAATTTTTTTTTTTGGGGGGGGGGGATGTTTTATTTGAATTTTAGCCTTTTGATAACTGAGTCAAATTAAATTATTTGTAACGCAGTAGGAAGCTCCCTCTCAAACACAAATTTCCAGGATAACTGCTTTGGCATTTTTATACCAAAGTAGATTATATGCAATAATTTAACACCAATTTATGTGGGGCTTTGCTTTTCCTTTTTCCACAGGGGGACAAGGTTCGAGCACTGAAAGCCCAGAAGGCGGAGAAGGACGTGGTCGCAGCAGAGGTGTCCAAACTTTTGGATCTTAAGAAACAACTGGCTCTTGCTGAGGGGAAGAGCCCTGAGCCTGCACCTCAGAAGGGCAAGAAGAAGTGAGACAGGGAAAAGGTTAGTCAGAGGAAAGAAGGAACAGAATGGGTTTGAGTACGATAGAGAATGGGAACAAGATGTACACCGTGAGATGAGGGTATTAGCTTAAGGCAAAGCCGTGACAGGATCTTAGACAATGTGGTGTTGGCAGCAAGGACTAATGAAATGCTGGATAGGCCGGCGGGGAAATAAAAACACAAAGAGACAGTCAAATGAATAAAGCTACAGAATGGAGGGATTTTTCCAAATCCCTCCACCAAAAGAAACTGATTTTATACTCCCCTGTGATAGTCAGCATACCATATCAGCATTGGAAGGTGTGTTGTACATTTAAAGTTGGCTTTTTTTTTATATCCTCTGGAATTTTTTTTTTTTTTTTTATATCCTGTGGAATTTTTTTTTTTTTTGGCTACAACTACCTTTTTTGGATCAATAAA
>JARVGQ010001639.1:22301622-22311872 GCA_031762355.1 Hypsolebias martinsi | reverse complement strand
AACTGTCCAGATGACCTGATTGAGAGTTATCAGATTTGACACCTGGATTACTGAGTATGAACTTTCTTTGTCTAAACATGCGTAATTTTAATTCCCAGTTCTGCTAAGTTGAGAACAATACTTGAAATATGACTGGCAGTTCTCTAAAAAAACCTTGTCCTGGCAGTGTCAGCTCACCTGGCTAGTGCCCCATCTGGATCAGCCAGGTTGATGTGAGCCTGTGGCCCCAGCAGTGAATCCAGATGAGCAGACACCAGCTGCTGTTTGAGCTGCGCCGCCTGCTGGGCAAGGACCACCGGAGTGAGGCGTTCCTCTGAAGTACTCTCTTTTGCAGCAGCCTGGAAAGTAAAGTCAGACAAAAAACTACCATAACTACCACACTTCTGGTTCTGGTACAAAATGAACTTTTACAGTGTGTCCAATCCTGCAAAACTGAACTCTTTTTGACAAGATTTGCCCTGATGGAGGGCAACACCTGGATGATAGCTTGTGCTTTAATGAGGTACTTTATTACTTTTAAGTTACTGATGCTACAAAGCTGTTACACCCATCTGCAGACTTGCTGTATATTATGCCGTCCTGATCTGCATAACCTCAAATCAAAGGACGCCTAAAAGTGCCAGAACACAGTCTGAATTGTAAATCAGTATTGGAAGGGCATGGCAAACACTGCTGTTTGTGCAACTAAATTAATGACAAGGAAAGGTTAATTAGTGTCTTCCTGATGGGAAGCTTGATAGTCTGAGAATAAAACTCAATTTGTTTTGATTAAATCTCAACTTGAGTATGAACATAAACAGTGACGTGACTGCACAGGGCAGAACTGTGGGTCGAACTGTCACCTTGAAATTTTAACTAGTTAAACATGTTTTAAAGAACAGACTGAACCATCTTAACCACATGATTACAAGGTTTAAAAATCATGTAGAGGACGATCCAAAGGTGAAGCGTCTTTGACTTTACACAGAGACATTAAGATTTAAGATTCAGATTACGTTGCATATTACACACCTGGATGGTGTCCACATCCTGAATGAGTTCTTGGATCTCATTAACCAGGCGCTGATACTTCTGCTGAGGTGTCTCCTTCACTCCACAACCTTCTCCAAGCTTAAAAGGAGAAACGTTTGAAGATTAAACACAACCATGTCCTCTTTCACTTTACTGAAAAACACAGGAAGCAAAATAAAAAAAGTGATATGTATTAAAATAGATAACCTACAAAGATAACAGCATGTACTTACAATTTCAAATTCTCCTGACTCGTAGCCTGTCCTTCTACTTCTACTGATTTTGTCCGAGAAGTCTGTGGAAAACAGATAAAGCCTCTCAGAAGAAGAATCAGAGAATTAATGCTGACTGGTAAGAATGCTCATCTAAAAGTCACAGCATTAACAAAAGGCTCTTAAATTTATATTTTATTGTCAATTATTCTCTTATTTCACAAGTTATTTTTTAACTATGTCTAACAAATCACAGAAAGCAGATGCCACCTTCATAAAAGCATATGACAAAAAAGTCAACATTTTGTTGTGCATTATAATTTCAACATACATTTAAAATTTCTTTACATGATTTCCACTTTAAATATGCAGACAAAAGAGTAAAAACTTGAGTATCCAGTGGAAACTGACCAAGTCCCTTGGTGCTGACATGTTTGTCTTTGAACTTGTCATACGCTGCATTGGGGTTGACCACAATCCTCTCCACACTGTCGCTGCAAAGCTCCTCCTGTCAAAGAAACACCCAGAAATTAAGTAAAAATAACAAAATACAAATAAATGACAGCAAAGTTATCAACAAAAACAAAACGTGGATAACTGAATCAGTACATTTCAGAACCCAAAATATACACTTCAAATATAATAAATAAAAGCTGATAAGACAAGAAAAATGTGAAAGATTTACCTCAGAATAACTCTTACAACCAATTTTGAAAATGTGTAACTTTTTAGATTAATCCATTATAAAATAAAGTTAAATGAACAGATAAAAAACAATCATAGCTGAAGGACAATCACACTTGGGCCTGTCATGATAACACATTTTGCTGGGCGATTAATTGTCTCAGAAATCATTGCGATAAATGATAATATTGTTTGAAATTTGACAATAATTCATAATTATTGCCAAATTTAAGAAGAAATATTGGTTAATTTTTGTGTGTTCTGGTTGTACCTTTTATTGACCACTGGACAGTAGTATAAGACTGCTTGAACTGAAGGATGGAAGGATGGATACTGAAGGAATGAGCAGCGTGTCTCTTTAAAAAGATGGGAGGGAGGCCCCTTGACGTGACATGGGCTGTCTCTCCTTCCTGTTTTTTTGGTTCTCAAAATGGCGGACGCTCAATGTGGTTTGAGCGCTTTAGAATAGCATTTGTCACACAAAGCTTTTAATTAAAAAAAAAATCATTAAACAAGTTCTTAGCTTCTTTTTGCAGAAAAAAAACCCAACTTTTTAGATGAAGGCACGGGTTTCAACCGTGAATTTTGGAGCTTCGACAAGCCGGCGGTCCCCCCCCCCCCCCCGGAGGTCAACCAGTTAGCTTAGCTCGTAGTTTAGCTTCTCAGCTTAGCTGCTTTCAGCGATCCAAAAACGTGATTTTGGATCGTTAAAACAGATTTTAAAGATAAAAAGAAAGGGAGGGGTCAGTGAAGTGCACCAGAGTTGATCCTTTTGTCATCCACCGTCTTCAGTAGAAAAAGAGTCACACAAAGAAACGATAAAGCTGATAAATGAAAATGAGGTTGATAATTTTCATTTATCATGCAATTAATTGATTTACTGTTTATCACGACAGGCCTAATCACACACTCTAAATGACAACTAATGCTTTAAGAAGCACAAAAAGTTAGCCATACCCATTTGATCAAAAGTTCCTAGCAATTAATTAGGGTGAACTATATTAAGATTAAACCACCACTAACACAAATGAATGATGTGTGTGTAAATTTGGATTAGAATAGGCACAAAAAACAAATAAGTCCACAGATGTCGGGAGGAGGAGGAAGAGGTGTTAGCTAGGCTCTTACCAGCTCCTTGGGTTTCCAAAGAGAGTTAAAGAAAATAATGGCAGAGCAAAAGGGAGAGAAAAAGAAGGGGGGAGAGAGAGACAATACAGATTAATGTGGTTATCACATGCCATGCACACAACAGGAACACTTGACCAGGGTTTGGGGAAGATAAGAAAGAAAGAAGTGTACTCAGAGTTAAACCCTGAAGACACTATTCAAAGAGTTTCCAGTTCTTTCCTTCTTCACTCATTTAAGGGAGCAAGATGGTTGAATAACACCACAGAAGTTTCTTTCTCTTTGGATGCCACATTTAAGATCATCATAAAGAAATTTGTATCTATTGAGAGACTAAAGTGGATCTCATGTGTCATAAAGTTAGTGAATAAAAAGCATAAAGATCTTTAAAAACGATTTTTTTTAAGCCCTCAGTAAATAATTCAGTTAGTTTGTTATTAAGAAATGTTTTAACTAATTCTACTAGACTCAAAACTAAGCAAGAAATGACCTGAATATTAGTAAAAGTGTTGTGCAGTGAGTGACTTTAAACATACACAAACATATCAATGGTAACCTAAAAAGGTCCACATTAGAAAAATGGGACCAAATAAATTATGAATGTTGCAATAAAATAGAATTAAATATACAGAATTAAATATACCATACATTGATCCAATTTATAAACTGCACAGATACAATTATGTTGAATAATGTAGAAGACACTGATCACTAAAACATTATGGAAGAACATTTTAAAGTAAAGTATCAGGCATACCCGGAAAACAACGTCAAACAAAAATAAGCTTGTGGAACTATGGCAAAGTAGCAGACAGAAACACCAGTGCCATAGATGAAGCTTATTTTTGTCTGAGAACATTTACAAAAACAGGAAAAGGAGGGTGAATGGCACAGAATCACAACATATTTTTGTCTTCATTCTTTTTTGTGAGGTATTAATTGAAAACTCCTAAAAAGGTACCATTTGCAGGTCATTCCATATTGTACAAATTTATTTGCCTTGCTAAAGATGACATGCAATGACCGAGCTAGAACTTATGACTGTTTAGAATCCTTTAAATGGTTTAGTTAAGCATAGTTTTATTAGTAATAAAGCAGTTGTTAAATCATGAGTAAGGTTAAAACAGGAAATATCTAAACTGAGCACGTTTCCACATTCATGTCAGAGCTTCACACAGAGATGCACACAAAAACAGTGCTGCTGAAGATCCATCAACATCATTGCAGCCTTAAAATGTTGAAATGAAGAGTATAAGTAGAAAGCAGAAAATCCATTTCTTGCACATCAAAACAATGTTATATGCTACATGAATTGCTTAGCAAAAAAAAAAAGACTACACCAGCAATCTGGTTTGTAACTCATCCCACTCAATTGGAAAATGTTTGTATGAGTAAAAAAATGCATGCATTAAACTTTCTAAGAAAAATATGGATCAAGTCTTACTTGTACAAACTAGGTTCCCAGGAGGGGTAGGGTTGTGTGAAAACAGGGACAAGGGAATGGGAAGAATAGTGAAAACATGCAAGTTAGGGTTCACTCAGCTGGTCAGCAAATATCCCAGATATGATGAAAAGCTAGATCAGACTGGAACCCCTTTTAACTACATTCAGGTTACTTAGAAGTAGAACTAGACCTTTTATTTATTTAATTTTTCTCCCAAAAATGAGAAAGCAATAAGACATTTCTGAGGGTCACAAGCAATCACCATGGCATTTAACAAACAGCTAGCATTGTCAAGCTTGTAAATATTTGGATGAGATTTATATTTAGAGGAAGAGCTCTGTTAAACAGGAAGGAGATGTGGTATTTTCTGTATTTGCTGTTAGTTACACCATATATTACACTTCACTACTAGTAAGCTAGTAGCCAGTAATGTAACTAGACAAGAATAATTGCCTGATTAGGTATTGTACAGTATCGAACATGCAGTAAAGTACAATGAAGGAATCAGTATTTTAAGAAGTAGAAACACACAGTTAGCTCATCGGCTAGCAGCAGAACAAACCTACAAATTTAGTGAATACAAAACGTCAACATACCGACTCAAACTGAGCCTGGTCATCCTCCGGAAGGTCTCCCGTCTCGTACACGTCTGGCTCGTTAAAAGCCTATTGAAAAAAAAATGTTTATGACTTATTATGCTAGCTTGGCCAACGCCCCGGCCCATTCAATAACACCAACCAACTGCTAACTATTGCTCTCTTGTGTGGTTGTATCACATAACAAGCAATAATTGAACAGTTGCAACTAAAAAGCCGCAGTTATAATAAAAATGCGCAATGTTTGCAAACAATAACAACAACAAACAAACTACAGCACTGATGTTAGCTAGCGTTGCCACATAGCAGACTAGCTATGTCTACTAGCGTTAGCCACTTACGATTCCAGGTAAGTTTGCGTATTTAGGATCAGCCATTGTCAACGGGAAGCAAGAATACGATCAGCAAACCACAATAACATACAACGGCGTTCTTAAAAAATGTCCAAATGATCGATGCGCCGTGTGGGATAAGGACAAAGCTAACGATGGATGAGCCAGCACGCTCAGCCGGCGGAGATTTGCAGGGTGATGTGGTCACTAGCTTGATTTGACAGCGGGTGTGCTCGGTTTATTTCACAGAGTGTCACGCGGGCGGTGCAGTGAACGTAGCATCCGTAGGCAGCAGCAATGGTAAATACGTTGGTGGCTAACACATAATCGAAAACAAACAAACCTAAAGCCGTCAAGCGTCATCACGCTCGTGTTTCGTTTATCCAATAGGATTTTAAATAGTCTAATAACACGTGTTGGGTTATTAAAGTAGGCTACCTTATCATTTATGTTTTAAAAGTTATTTACCCTTCAGTTTCTCCCTTCAGCAGCGGTCGTAACAGCGAGATAATTCAAAACTTGACGTGGCATTTACCCTTCCTGACAAAAAAACAAACAAAAATTCCCGACGCCTGGGCTCGAACCTACAACCTCAGGATTACAAGCTCACCGATTCACCACAGACCATAATTATCTCTGTAAATACTGTACAGGCTGAATGAATAGTACTGTACTGTACAGTATATCGTACTATAATGATGTATTTTGACGGAGAAGTCACATGAGGGCGCCAAACGTACGAGTGAATCAAAGAACCAAAGATAGACAACTGGATTAAGATGATTCACTTTGTGCTATTTTTTACTCTTCCTGATTTAATTTAGAGGTAGTATTGCAAAACCAATGGCTAGAGGAAGATATATATCATTTTATTACCTCTACACGCAAAATGTTCGGGCTTTTAATGTGTCAAAGGAACGCATAAAAATGCTGAATATTTTTGCCCAAAACTTTTAGAAATGCCTTTAAATTTGTTCGATTTAAATTAAAGCAATTGTGACAACAAATGTTGTGTTTATCTGTTTACTGATCTTTGTGTTTACTGATTATGTTACATTAAAAAAAACACCTGTTTTACAGCTCTCTACAAGTTTGTTGAAAAAAGATGGATTTGTTTTGTGCAGTTTTCAGAAAATTCCAGAATTGTTTTATATTTTTTCCTGTCACCAGCTTTTATATACTACTGTATTTGAAAAAAAATTGGGGAAGTCTGACAATATATTTCAAATAATAAATTTAATTTAAATATTGACCCAAAAACATTAAATATATTGATGTCTGCTATATTAATCGCTGCAAGTACCTTACCTTCACAAATCAGTGCATTAGTAAACTGTTTATCTGAAAGATTTGCAGAAAAATAAAATAAAATCTTTGGCTTACACTGTTTTGCAAAATCATATTGTCATAACAGCCAGCCAAGTGCAGTCAGAAAGAGAGAGATAATGTCCTCAGTAACTAATATATCCCAAAAAGTATCAAACCAAAATTTTAATACTTGTTGCACGAGAATAATTTCAGCTTTTAGTCAAATTTTTTTTGTAGCACTAATTCACAACAAAAGTAATCGCACTACACAAAAGAAAAAATACAAGTCCAAATCATAAATATGACCCAAATCCTATCTGCAATTCATATTCATGCAGTTCATTATAACATGTGACTTAGTAAAATTATCTGTCTAAAGAAATCAGCAGATCTTCAGTTGTTTGCAACTTCTCATTCTGAGCAGCAGGCGACTGTGGAAAAATTCAGACTTCTGTTTAATAGGAAGAGACCTCCAGGGTGGGTGGTCATCGGATGGGAGTTAAGAGGAACAGGAAAAAGACGTGTGGACAAAGAGCACGTGGTCCTGGTGCAGTTTATGTGGGCAGAATAACTAAATTAGCAGGTTTATCTGCAGCAAAACTGCATGCACAGTCATGGAGAGTAAAGCTAACAGGGCCTGCACATCTCAGAAGCTGCAGCCCCCTTCTGCCCATCTTAAGGGCGGCTGTACGCAAAGTTCGTTGTACTTCACTGTGAAAGGATAATAAAAGCATTCTGATTTTGAAGTAAAGACAGCAGCAGAGTGAGGAAATGTGCAGTTTGTCCTGCTGGAGTAAAGGATAACTCAGCAAACCCAAGCTGGCTCTTTACCAAAAGTGACAGTCTTATACAAAAATAAAAGCCTCGTGCACAAAAACTGTAAGTTTCCACAAGAGAGGAGCCTGATAACTGAAAACCTCCCTTTTTTTTTTACTTTTAGAAACTCTAGGAACCACAAGTAAACCTGCAGCCTGAGAGCCAAGCTATTTAATCCAAGATGGAGTTGATTAAATTCCACTCAAAGCGTTAACATTAAACAAGAGATAAACTTGGACGCCACAAAAATTTAAATCGATGCACGGTTAAAACGTCGAGCACTTTGTACTACAGAGGCCATGACTTATTTTAGATCTAAAAACTGGCGGTTGAGCCTCTATAGGAATGCTTTTTAGTCTTTTTTATTTTTTTATTTTTATTTTTTTTTATTATTATTATTATTATTATTATTATTATATTTCTTTTAATCTTTTTTTTTTTCCTTTTTTATGTACATATATGGATCTTATATTGTGTCTGAAATAAAGTAACAACAACAACAACAACAACTAAACAACGGGCCGAGTGGGAGCTCCTCTCGGCTCCGTGATGCTGATGAGAGAGGATGTGAGCCCCGCCCCCATTCAGAGGCAGTGATGCAAGGCATGCCTCTGAGAAACCCGCAACCATTCAGACACACCGGACACCTTTGGACTACACCTCTCCTTATGTTCTGCACGCATTCCCAACAGAGAAGCCCTCTACTTATTTTGCCTTTGTTTCACATTTATTTGATGGTTTCTGCATCTTGAAGCTGGTGTCCATTCATACAAATGCTTCGCCCACCGGTGTGGCTCTGCATGTGGGAATCGTAGCCGGCTCTTTTGCGTCCTCGAGTGAAGCGGCTGGGTTGTGTTTCTTCCCATTTGTGGACGCGCATCACTTTTTGTCCCCTCCACGATGTCTGACATCAACGCCGAATGCAACATCAAGGTGTTGTGCCGCTTCCGCCCGCTGAACCAGTCGGAAATCACCCGCGGAGATAAGTTCATCCCAGTGTTTCAGGGAGAAGACGCTGTCATCTTCGGGGTAAGTTGTTTCCGGTGCTTTCTCTCCTTTTTCCACTGCTGTCTCATCAGGAACTGGATCGAACTCCATCAGTTTGACCAGGAAGCAACAGTCAGCTGGTTCTGCTGCAGCTCCACGTTTCATCTGCAAACTCACATTCCAGCATTTGGATACAAATAGTCATTCAAAGTCATATTTTAATGGGTAAAATGTATGAGCTGAATTGGTTTGGAGTTTTAAGTTAAAGCTGTGTGAATATTATTAATATAAGCTATAAAAAAAACCTTTATCATCAATGAAATCTATCTGGACCCCACCTCTCTGATCCAATGGCTCATTATTTGCTTGTCCTTCATATCGATCCGCTGGATGTTGGTGAGATACCTGCAGGATAATTGATTCCCTTGATTCTTTAACGTACTGGTGAATTAGCAGGTGATGCAGATCTAACTAGACTCTTAATTATGCTCTGTGGGGTTGCTCCTGAGCAGTAAATGGCTTCTGGCGTTGTTTCAACACAGTCTGAATAAAAGCTGATGATGAGCAGCAGCGCTTGTGAGCAGCACTGGAAATGTAGCCAAGCTATAGGATGTTTATTCGTTTGATGGACGTGCACCTGAGGCTGAGGCTAACAGTGCAATTGGGATTCATTTCAGCCAAATTAACGGAGTCTGAGAGGATTACTGCAGTCTAAATGCAAATACTGCCACATTTATATGATTTGGGGTTTGCAGAAAGGCATGCATGCATATAGCAGAGTGTTATCATGTGCACACATACAGAACATTTTAGAAATCATGCACATTATTTTGGCCGAAGAGCTGAATCTAGTGACGATTGGGGCAGCAGAAAATCCTATCAGCTTACTCTACTTTCTCTCTCTCACACACTGAAATGCATCAGGAAGGTTTTCATGCTTGACTGATCGGGGTTGTAGCAGCAGGGTGTTTCCAGCAGACTGAATTATCACTGTTATGTGAAAATTATAACCACATTTAAAGGATTTTTGAAGATGATAGCTCAGGGTAACAACTTGACATTATTAATTTTTGCATAAACCATGACAACTGTACTTATATGTGTTCTGGGCATCTCAGAGGACAGCAGAAGTTTGGAAATAAATAAATAAATAAATAAATAAAACAAAAAGACACCTCTAATTTCCGCTCCCCAAAAATTGAGATGTTGTGAAAAATGTAAATAAAAACATAGTACAACATTTTCAAATCTCTTATACACACGTTTTATTCATAACAGAATATTGGATATAGCAAATGTTTAAATTGCCATTGTGGCCAGTAATTTTAAAAACATCTTTAAAAAGATAGAGCAGCAACAAAAGGTTATAATAATAAGTGTTATGAACAAGAAACAGCTGACGGAGCATTTCTCAATTAATTAGATTAACTGAAAACAGAACAGAAAGAGAAATTTAAAAAAAGCCTGCCTTGCTGATGGTATAGGGTTGCATTAGTGCCTCTGGTATGGGCAGCTTACACATCTATGAAGACACATTAATACAGAAAAGCAAACACAGGTTGCAGAAGAGCAATGACTTTTCAGGGAAGGTCTTGCATATTTCAGCAAGACAATAATAAAACCAGCTTCATAGGAGAAGAGTTCAGCTGCTGAACTGCAGTCCACATCTCTCAGCAAATTAAAAAGTTTTTCAACCCATTTAATTAAAAATACAATGTCCCATCTTTTTGAGATG
>JARVGQ010001639.1:22278226-22289493 GCA_031762355.1 Hypsolebias martinsi | reverse complement strand
TACATACATACATACATACATACATACATACATACATACATACATACATACATACATACATACATACATACGTACATTCATACATACATTCATGCATCCATACATACATGCATACAAACACACATACATCATCTTTACCAGCTTTTCATTTTTGGATCACGGGGATCACCGGTGCCTATCTCCCGCTGTTCTTTACATTTTACTTACCATTCCAATTTTTTCTGAATTGGAGTTGTACATAGAAAAGCTGACCTATTTTTTTCCTCATTATTGAAAAACTCAGCTGTCATCCAGCTCTCTTGCTCATCTTTTTTTTCTTCTAATTTTAATGCTATGCTGACACCAATTTAGGGAGCTGCCACACTCAATACGATATGAGCTGCCATCTTGTTTTTAAATTTTTTTTTCTTACTGGAGATGCAGCCCAGATAAATAAACTGTCCTGGTTTGTCAACACTTTTCTTTTCCGTGTCTGCCCCTTTACAAAATAACTGTGCCATGACTGCAGCAGTGTTTTAGCTCTGGGGAGTGTAATGAGCCATCCTCGTCTCATTAGTTGTGGCCCTGCCCTCGATACTGCCCAGGCCTTTTGTCGGCCCTCAGCGTCTGTGGGCGACACGTCGGATCTGAGTGCACATGCTCAAACACGTGTTTGCACATCCCAGGACCCCGAGCAGTTGATGTTTCATCAGCTTGATTAGAGCATGAAACTCTCCAGTAGAGAAACGAGACATCTCGGTCTTCTGGATGCTGCGTTCCAACAACTTCTGCTGCTTTTAATTAATCACAGTTGAGCTCATTGAACTGGCATTGGAAGCACTGACATCTACGCTAAATCTTTTTCCTCCCATCTTTCCCCAGAGGAACCGAGATTTAAAAAGTGCTTTCTTTAAAGAGTTTGCTTTTATCTTTTTAAATCTAATTGTAACTGAGCTACATTTGAAAAAAAGGGACTTGGAAAATCCCTGCAAACATACATTTCAGGCTTATTTAGGTCGTGCATGAGCAGAGTCTTGTTCAGCCTATATTTAAAAAAATAAAAATAAAAAATAAACCATTTATCCAGATATCATCTGTGAGATGCTCTTTTCAACTCCCAGTAGACACAGTTATGAAACAACAAACCAAGTTTCAGTTCTTGTACCTGCCATCTTTCATCACGTAAACTTCCATTCATGAAAACTCATTGGCCTTTTTTCCCTCAAGGTTTGTTTTCTACAAATTAGCTGTCTGCCTCATGGTGCTTTGCATTGTGGTGGAGTTCCAGAAACATATTCTCTAAATCATGTTGCTGATTTATGCAAAAATTAATGCCGTTGCACTTTTTTTTTATATTTACTCGGCAATCCCATCTCTCTCCTGTGTTTACTGGGCCTAATAAATGCTTCCAGCTTACATGATAGAATTGTGTGTTTGTGTTAATCTCAACAGCTTCTTTCTCTTCTCTCATGATCTAATTTATTATTCCGTCTGCCTTCTATTTTCATTAACAAAGCTCTCCCACTAATGGTTAGAAGGCAAATCATTGGTATTCTTGCTGGATTTGTTTTGGAGGAAAGGGTTTTGTGTATCAGTCTCAATGCCAAGGCCTTGGATTCAGACTTAATGTAAAATGTGCACAAAGGGGGCATTTCTTTTTCTTTTATTTGCGAAGAATGTACATCGTTTTTAGCTGTTGCATTATGAAGTGCATGTCGGTTTTCAATGACATACACTTCCTCATCCTCTCTGGTTCCTTCCACTTCATCCAGATCCTTCCAAAATTTATCTTTCTTTTCTACATCACATCCAATCTGTGGAGCATAACCACTGACAACATCTAACAGACCTTCTACTTCTGCCTTCAGACACATCACCCTATCTGAAACTCTTTTCACCTCTACTACATAATTTGTTAGCTCCTGTTTCAGCACCACCCCTACTCCATTTCTCTTTCTATCCACACCATGGTAAATCAGTTTAAACCTTGCTTCAATGCTGCGAGCCTTGCTGTCCTTCCACTTGGTCTCTTGGACACATAGAACATCTACCTTTCTTCTCTGCATCATGCCGGCTAGCTCTCTATCTTTTCCTGTCGTTATCCCTGCAGTTAGAGTGGGTACAATGACAGGCTGAAATGCAAAAAGCAACTATAAAATCCAAAATTGCTGGAATTTGAAAACCTACTCATGACCATAAGCCTTCTCCAAGTCAATCAAGCATGCAAAGACCAAGGCAAACTCCCATGCATCTTGAAAAATATTTGCAAAGTTTGTGTCGGTTCAATGTTTCTTTACAAGAATTAAAACCATGTTGGGCCTACCAAACATGAAGTTCAACTATCATCTGGACTCTCATCTCCAGACATTTATCAGATGGGCTGAGCCCTGGTACGTTTAAGGACAAGTTGTTAACCTGGGTCTTGACCAATCAGGTATGGTGTCACTTGAACTCGTATGTTAGTTTAGGCAAACGTGTCTTATAAAAGTGCCCCTCGTTTACCCGGGCTTGGGACCGGCACAAGAGCTACACTGGCTTGTGCTCCCTAGTGGCAGGTTAAAGGGTAAAGATGGCAAAACATTATAGAAATTTTAAATCACAATAGTAGCTAAGAATCAAAAGTAGAACAATGCTAAAATTAACAAAATGCAAGCTAAAAACCACAACTAGCAAAAGGTAGGTAAAAGCAGGAAAATTCTAGCTAAAAGCTAAAAGTATCACAGGAATATAAAATAATGCAAACAATGAAGCAGATTCCAAAGAGATCAATGTTTATAAAGAAAATAATGATTTCACATTGTATTTCTTTAGTTTTCACAAAGGTAAATATTGTGAAGAGTATAAAAGTTAGAAAAATAACTAAGTCACACCACCCATCTCCTGAATGAGCTGATTGTTTTAATTCATGAATGACCAAAACAACTCAAAGTGAACTGCCTGAAAAAAACTGTCCAGAAAAAACTAAAAACAGTAAAATATTAGTGTGAAGGCTGACTCAGCATGCACTCAGTTGTCAATGGCTTAAATGTCAAGAAGAAAAGAGCAGCACTGTAGTATTTTCCCTGTTCTCTTCCTAATGCCGCAGTATTGCCCTACTTTAACAAGTAAAGGTGTGATGAATTTAGCACCACCCGTTCCATGAGCGCTTCTAAGTGCTGATTAAATTACTTCCCACAGCCTGAGCCATATTTGCACTAAGCTGCAACATTTTTTAGGTAAGGTTGCTCTTTAAAAAGTAAAAAAACAAACAACAACAAAAATGTCTTCACTTATATATGCCACACTTGTTTAGCTTGTCCACTTAGTGCACTTAAAGTCTGCAGACAGAGCTAAAGCTGCTGTCTGGAGGAATTTTGCATCCTGCGTGAATTTAGTTTGACTGCATCTTAAACTCAGGTTGAGCTAAAGGCTGTGAGGAAGGCAGTGACTTTGAAGCCATGCGATCTTAGACATTTTTCTGCAACATCAAGTATTCCCTTTGTGGGGAAGGACAGCTATTAGCAGAGCTCTCCGACTGTCTCTGGTTGTGATCGAAGCTTTTTGTTCCAGGCAGAGGTCACCGGTTCCAGCTCATGTTGGATAACTTGTTTCATTCTGGGTGTCTGGGTGATTTTTTTAACACCATGACACACGAATGCTCATAAAATGCTTGAAAGCTGAGGGTTGAATCAGAAGTAAATCTGAAGAAGTGTACAGGATCTGTCACATAGATATTGAAATACATTTATACCTTGTAAAATGTGTACAATCTTTTTCAGTAGTCCCAGATCTCCCAAGAGCTGTTGGTGCTCAGAGCGTGTAAGGATAACGCTCAGCTACCACATCACCTTTAGCTCAGTTTTTGCAAATTGTTCAATGTAACCAGTTGTAGATGTAATAATAATAATAATACATTTTATTTGAAGGCAACTTTCATGGCACTCAAGGACACCTGATGATTACTTTCCGAGAGTTTCATTGAAATCCATCAAGTGGTTCGTGAGATACATACAGACACAGGCTAAAACAGTATTTGCTCTTTCACTGGTGGGGTAGATTTATGTAAAATCATCATCTTTAACAAAGTTTTTCTTCTGGTTTATTTTGTTTTTTTAACTTCCAATTCATTTTATTATCAGATTCTCTAAGCAGGATCTACATTTGCACTCTGTTTGAACCAGGCATCATACAAGTCGCTGACAGTTCGCTCCAAGTTTTCTCCACTCAGTCTGATTTTTATTTTTACATAATAGAGAGAATAAAAGCAGCTGAGCTGTACTTCACATTGGAGTCTGTTTACAGCCTTTTTCAGATGACAGTGTTTCGTTGATTAATCATATAAGGGCATGTTAGTTTAAATAGTGCAACTCTTTTGTCTGCACATTAAAATATATTTTAGCAAAGAAAGTAACATTTTTTGCAAATAATCAGAAGGAAATCCTAACCGCTTGTCACACAAACTATTTCTTCCAACTTTTTTGTTGCTGAAAATGTCAAAATAGCACAGCAGGGTAAGGCATGAAAATGTTTTTCTGTACAAGCTGATTTTAAAAGAGGTATAAGCTGAAAATTTGTCACACAGTAGACGATCAACAGAAAAATAGGGCATCGGCAGGTCCTGGATTGTTTTTCTTCTATTTCTTAAGGAAATCCCTTTGAGACATTTTTAAATCTCTTCGGATATTATTTTTTTTCTCATAGCATGCCACTTCTTTTCTTTTCCTGTCCTCCACTCCCTCTTGCTCGCTTTCTGTCCCCACTTTGTGATGTTTTAGGATGATAGGGAACCGGTGCATGTCTCCAGCTGTCAACAGATGAGTGGTGGGGTACACTCCAGACAGGTCCCCAGTCCATCACAGAGCACAACACACACAAGACAGACAACCTGTCACACTCACTCAGTCTCTCACTCATAAGGTCAATTCAGTCTTTGAGTACCCCAACATGCAGGGTTTTGGACAGTGGGAGGAAACCTGAGAATACCCACAGCAAAACCCTGCAGCCACCATTAGTCCAGCTAGTTGTCACGCAGCAAATCAGACTAAAATGGATTAAGTTTACAGCTAATTACAAGATATTAAACTAATACATTCTTCTTTGATAAGCACTTTAATAGATTTTAATAAATGTGTCACGTAGAATACTTTATCTGTCTACCTGTCAGCAAAAGATCTCACGTGCCAGTGGATTCTAGAATGTAATCACTGTGTGTGCACGTAACTTTTACCTTTTTGAATCAGTTCCATTCAAGACGATCGTCTTAACTAATAGTATTAGCAAAACCCAAAAATGGCCATAGCTAGTGAGTTTTTCAGTAATACGAGCTAAAATTTGGTGTTCCCAACATGTACTATTTTCATCTTCTTCTTCTTTCGGCTGCTCCCTTCTTCAGGGGTCGCCACAGTGAACTAAGTCACACGAAGACTTGGAAATAGTTTTTATGCCGGATTTCCTTCCTGACGCAACCACAGACCACCGAGCTTCCACAGCCCTCAGTGTGGGGGAGAGCGCTGCTATAGGGTGACCAGAGGGAGCAGATGTGGGTTAAGGGCCTTGCTCAAGGGCAGGTGGAGGCAGGTGTGGGTGCTTCATTCATTCATGCAACCATTATTTAGACAGGTTAATCCCACTGAGCCTCGAGGACTCATTTACAAGAGAGACCTGATTTTAACAGAGTGATGACAACAGTGGACAACGACAACAATAGATTTTGTTTTTAACAAATTAAAATAAGACGGTTAAAAAAGTAGCAAAAACAGCTAGATTATAAGGCAAATGTAGAAAATCAAAAACAGGAACATGTCTGCTTTTGTTCTTGCCAGGAGTCCAACAGATGCTTTAAGCCATTTAGAGGTCAAGGTTGAGAGCTTCAGATCTTTTTGCAAGATATTCCAAGAAACAGGAGCGGAGTAGGAGAAGGCCCTTCTGCCTAGTTCAGTCCGCACTGAGGGAACACTGCAGGTAATAATGTCCTGAGAGCGCACATTGTAGCTGCACTCACACAAAAACATGTAAGAGATGTATGAAGGCAGCAGACCAAGAAGTGATTCAAAGATGAAAATGAACCAGTGGGAGAGTCTGCGTGAAGCTAATGATGTCCAGTTAACCAGTGAATACAGGGTGCAGTGGTGGGTACGATAATCACAGCCAGTTATGAATCTTAGTGCACCATGATAGACAGCATCCAACATCTGCAGGGTGCTTGTAGGAGCGTTCATGTAGATAATGTCATTGTAGTCAATCATCTATCCCACCCACATTTTGATGTTGTTGGGTACCAGGAGTTGAACCAGCGATCTTCTGATCACAGGCCCATCTTCTCTAACCTCTGCGCCACCGCTCCCTCGTTCCCATTATGTACTTTAAGTGCTAATAATTTTTTTAGATAACTCACAGCACTGCATAAAATTGCACCTACTGTCCATTTTTGTTCAATCAAAATGCCTCTTCTCATCATAAACAGTTAGTCCAAGACTCAGGCGTCAAACGTAGCAGGTGCTGTGCACTCCTTCAAGGAACAGTGAGTCTATAATATCATCACATGGATGCATGATTTATATATCATTTTTTATCACAAAGCAGCAATAACGTATTGGGTGTATGCAGAAACACCTCTGCAGTTTCCTCTCCTCCAGCCTCGTCCCTCCCCCACATTCTCTGCTGTAATTAAAACTTTCTCCGATACGTTGCAGTGAATTGATTTCCAGATCCCTGACAAGTGGATGGAGAAGACAAGCATAAAGCAAAGACACGAGAAGAACCTCTATTGTTCTTCACTCCTCTGTCTTGTGCTTCCTTTATGCTGCACATTTTATTTTGTTACTAACAGGAACTAACTGCTCCAGTTTAGCATGCAGGTCTTTTGTAAACAACTTGATTGAGGGACAAGAAGCAACAAGAAGGCTGTTTAACTATAGCAGAACATCTTGGGTTTGTAGTCACTGCGTACAATAAAAAATCCCTTTAATAAATACAAAGTAAAATGAGAAAAGTAAAGCGTGGACAATAACACATCACTGCTGGAACGCTGCATCCAGACGACTACTGTAAATCTGAGGCACTGAGCCGCTTCGCCCCGGAGGCACAGCGCCAGTCGGCTTTGCTTAGACTTGTCAGCAGAGTGTACAGGAAATTCAATAATGGTTGGTAATAATGTGCGACTGGAGCCCGTGCAGTTGTGAGGGGGTTTCTGTTGTCGAGAGAACCACTAATGATTCTGTTATCAGCAGCTAGAAGCCTGATTAGCTTGACAGATGAGGCAGACACTGGCTGCCTGAAGTCCTCTCTGCCCTGTCACTCTAACTGTGTGTGTGCATGTGCGTGTGAGAGAGAACAGAAAAAATGATGAGTTTATGGTGAAGCCTGCTTCAGAGACTGATTAAAACACACGGTTTAAGTTCTTTATCTGCTAAAACTGCTGCAAAACGGAGCAAAAAAGAAAAGTAAAACATCTGTGTGACTGACTGAAAGGCTATCAGTGCATTGGAGGCGGTAGAGGAGGAGGAGGAAGAACACAAGCTCAGTCTTCTTTTCATTTCATCCAGATTTTTTCTTCAGGCTGTTTAGTGGCAGGGGTGCTTCAATGTGAAACCCGATGGATGCAAGCGAGTATGAAATGTCCAGAGATGAACGTGTGTGTGTGCCTTTACGGTTTCCTTGCAGCGAGTACCTTCAGTCACTAAACAGTCCACACATATTGAGGGGCTTTGTATATTTGGCAGAAGGGCAGGTGGATGTGGTGTGAGGTAATTGCAAAGCCAGAAAACCTCTGGATGAAAAGGTCACGGTGGATGGAGGGCAGAGTGAAATGAAGCAGGTGACTCTTAAAGTGCAGTTTGCAGCTTTGCAACAACCACCTCAAACAGTTTATTCTGTAATAAAGATTGATTTGTTAACAACCACAGAAGTCCACGAGAAGCTGGAAAAATTAAAGAAGTAACTTTGACTTAAAAAGGATGACTGTGTTTTATTATCTGAATGTGTCTCAAATGTTTTTACATTACAGTGTTTATAATTTTGTAGTGTTGTGTGGATGCTGATTAAGCAACCACACTATTGTTTCCCATATTTTGAGTTTTTCTCCTCTACACTATTTTCCAGTCTAACCACTTGTACTCAGTTTGTGCTTTTTTTTTTTAGCCATTCATATCAAAACATTCAGCTAATTCAGGAGACACATGCTATACTGTAATTTAGTTTTTTGTAACTGTTATATGTGTATTTTTAAACATTGAACTTTCTTTACAAGTAGTTGCCTCAGCAGGCTTGTTCTGTGTTTTGGCTTGTAGCTACATACTATTTGTTTCATTTAACCTTGAGCTAATATTTTGCTACTTTTAGCTACTCCCAACTTTCAGCTACTATTGTGTTGCTATTATAGAAGAGAATAGAACAGATACTTTGAAATTCAACAATGTTTTGCATTTATCTAACACTGTAAATGCTTCTAGTGTGTGCTTCTTTTACCTTCAACACTTCAGTTTTAGCTTCTTTAGCTAATTTCATCTATTATTCAGCATTCACAATTTTACAGAATTTTTTTTTTGTCATGAACTATAGATTTATTGATTGAATGCGAGAAATAATAAATTCACATCTTGCCACATAAAAATATGACTTAAAAATGTGTGCAGTGAATAAAGTGACATTCATTCATGCATTAATTTATAGTCATTTTTGACTTCACAAACAAATGGTGCATGAGCCAACCTCATTTTAGGTTCAGAAACTCAGAGAATTACCAGTTAATAGCTTTTTGGCTGTTAAATGCTTCATTATTTACTACTGCTAATGTTGGCTTTCTGCAAATTAAGGCAGATTGTGTGGAAGAGTGAGGTTTAAGGATTGTGTTTTATGAAAACGGCTGCTGGAAGAAGGTGTCATTATGTTCTCATCGCCACACTCATTCTTGTTGCAGTCAGGAGTGACAGTGAAAGTCAGCCATGCCTGTTTGACATTAAATGCTGACATATTGTGGATCTTTTCAGCCGTTTGCTAACATCACCAGGCCTGCATTATTGGTTTAACAAAGCATAATATAAAAATAATAAAAGTGAAAGAGATTGTCACTTGAATGGAGTGGCAACATTAGTTTTAAATCTCCACTCAGCATCCAGAGACGGCTTGTTCCCTTGGGACCAAGTCATTGTTTTGCAAGTCTCAAGTAAGTCTCAAGTCTTAATCCTCAAGTCCCGAGTCAAATCTCAAGTAAAGACAGTCAAGTGTCAAGACAAGTCTCAAGTCTGAAACTTGGAATTTTAAGTCATTTAGAGTCTTTTTAACAAAGTTGCAGTTACATGTTCAATGTAAATGATAGATGGTTTTTAAATCTGTATTTATCTCAAATCACGATGAAACATGTGCAACTGAACTTACAAAGTGTTAAAAAAAAAGTAGTTCTAAAGTTGCACACAGTTCAGCTAAACTTAGCTGCAAGAATAGTTTTCCTTTAAACTGCAATTTTCCAGAACAAACATTTAGTGAAAAATGCAAAAGCAGAACTCCATGTCCAGACAAAAAGTGCTGACATTTCCACAGTACGTTACAAAGAACCATCACAGTCAATCTATTTCCTCTTCTCTCTCATCTAGTGAACATACAGTATGTTTGTATGTGTCCATGTGTGACGGAGAGAAACAAAACAAATACATGAACTGAACAATGGACAGGGAATGTGCACTTTAAGGTACAGGTAGTCCTCGACTTACGACGTAGATCCGTTCCTACGCGGGGTCGTAAACCGATTTTCAACAAAAGTCGGAACGTACGTAATTACCGTACCATATACATGTGCGGTACCTGTTTTACCAAGCACTTAGCGTATCCTAACACAGTACCCTACATAATTATCAAAAAACACATAAAATACTGTATAGTACGTTTAATAATGAAATACAATACTGTATTCTTCTGCCACTGCGCTGCTGCGTTACGACGTTTATGATGTAAAATTGACGTAAAACTGACGTAAAACCGCGTAACTCGAAATAAGGATGATGCGTCGTAACCTCGAAACGTCGTAACTAGAGACCGTCGTAACCCAAGGACTACCTGTATCTTAGTTTATAACTTAGATCTTATTTACTGTTTCTTTTTACACTTTACATTTTTGCTATTGTTGGATGTAGCTGGGACCCTGTGGACACAGTTTTGTTCCACCTCATGTACCACATGTGATGTGAATGACAACAAAGAACCTTGACTCCTTGAACAGAATCATAACAGCAGTAGTCATACCAAGTAACGGGGCTTAATTTGTAAACCATTCAATGCTGGAACGTAATTAGCAGGGGGGGTCGAGGGGTTGGAGGAGGAGGGTGTATCTGAGGTTCCTCCCCAGAAAATTTTGAATAATGTAGATGCGATTTCCTGCATTTTGGTGTATTTTAATGGGTTGTTAAACATACATGCTACATGCTTGTTTAAAAAAAAAAGTTTTGCGGACCTCAAGCACCAACTTGTGGACCCCCAGGGGGTCCGGGGACCCCAGTTTGAGATCCACTGATTTAGATTTTATTCTGTGGCTAGTTTTCAGAGTTTTACTACTTTCTATATGTTCATTCCTCTGTGCGGTTCAGTGTAGGATTGAACCAATTAGACGTAGTTTTATAGCGTCTGCTTCCTTCATGGTCTGGATTCAGGGCTTATTGTAAACATCACTCTCCCACATATTTTAGATGAGACACACAGTCTCCCAAACACTGGTTTACACACAGACACAACATAAACATGTTTTGTGATTTGAAGGGAGACTTTGAGACAGCAAACACTGGTGTGTTTCATTAACTGCATTTTTCTCAGCTGTTTGGAAATGTTGTGTGTTGGTGACTGGTTCCAGATGTAGACATAAAGGCTCAGACACCGCTGACAATTATGACTTTTCCCCCCCATCTCAGCTGAATATGAGTCAATATGCAGTAAATATGTTAATGCTGCACTTCTAAACTTTACTTTTTAAGTTAAAAAAATTAATTCTACAGCATAAAAATGTTTGTAGGATTTTTATCTCACATCTCTAAAAGAAATTAAAACTCATTTGACCAGATTATTCTGTGTGTTTGGGCAGCACGATGCATGGTGGCACAACTGGTAGAGCTGCTGCCTCTCAGCGAGCAGGTCCCTGGTTCAAATCCCAGTCCAGAGACCTTTCTGGGTGGAGTCTGCATGTTCTTTCCGTGCATGCATGAGTCTTCTCCTGGTACTCCGGTTTCCTCCCACAGACCAGAAACATAAATGTTAGTCTGATTGGTAACTCTAAATTGTCTCTAGGTGTGAGTGAGAGAGTGAATGGTTGTTTGTCTCGTTTGTCT
>JARVGQ010001639.1:22225763-22235879 GCA_031762355.1 Hypsolebias martinsi | reverse complement strand
CACTTAAGGAGTTTACTGCTTGTTGGGGAAACAGTTTACTGGAACTCCTCAGACTGATGAAGCCCTCCGGATAGAGGGCAAAACGTCTCCATGAAAAAAGAAAATGCCCAGATGATCTGACTGAGGATTATTGGATGTAAATGATGGGATATTCAAAGTTTTACCAAATTCCCACTGAGGAACAGTATTCAACTTATGTTTACTTCTAAGAGATTGAGCCTCTATAAAATGCTCTTCTTAAAATCTGTTTTTCTTACTGACCTTTTAACAATTACCCTAATTAACTGCAAAATGCTCTCCCGGCTCTTTCTTATTTGTATCAGATAATTTGACGACATAAACGTTGACCCCATGTCTCAACTGTTTTGAGACGTGTTACTGCCTGAAAAACTCCAAATTGAACAATTTTTCAGTTTCAGCGATTGAAATGTTTACTATGGTATACTGTGATTAAAACAAGGGTTCATGAAATATGCAAATCATTGTGCTGTTTTGGAACTGAGGTCGTTGCACAAAGCATAAAGAAGACAGGTGTGTGAGAGTGGACTCAGCTGACTAACAAACAGTTGAACCAAGTGTAAATCTTGGAACATTGAATAGTTAGCACATTGCTTTGCTTTTTCACCACCTTTTTTCAGCAAGGTACTCATTTGTGTTTATTTGAGGCTATTATTATTAATGTATTTCCCCAAATATGTGTTTAAAGGTAGACAATAAATTCCCACTGGATAAGTCGTTTATTAGACCTAGTGCTATTACTATGTAGAGCATTGCACACCTGTATTTGTCCCAGAAAAAAAAGCTCCATCTAAATACTGTATTTCTGTTTCACTTGAACCTGCCTACTTTGTTTCTGTGACAAGATGAAAAGGTGGAAACATTATGTTTGAACAGTTTGCTGTTTGATGCATTTCTGCAAAAATCTCACTATTTTTTTTTTAACATTATCTCACACTCTATTTTGTGATGCCTCAAAATGATGTTTATATTTCCTTTGGCCTGTGAAAAGAAACTAAGCTGAGGCTGCCTGAATACAAATCGAGACAACTACGTTTAACTATAAAGAGCGGGCTCATTAGCTTCCTCACTGGCTGCTGCCAAGGCAGAAAGTGGCCGTCGTTATGACTGCTGATGTGGAGTGGTGCTGCAGTTATTGTGTCTGCAGCCATGTGCACTTCTTTTTTATGTTTTTAACTCCATAAATATGGTGTTTGTGTTTGTGTGGGGATGGTGCGGCTCATTGAACGTGTGGTCTTCCTTAACTCGTTTTAGATGCACCATCTATCACCATAGGCTATTTTTGTCTATTAGCAACCAGCAGCATGCAGAAAGTCAGAGATATGCTTCAGAGAAGTCCCATATTTTAATTCCATAGTTCTCCACTAAAAGACCCATCATCTCTGCAAATTACAATAAATTGCTGACTTGATTTGCCAAAGTTAAGTGTTGGGTCAGTTTCCTGATCTTTTGTTAAGATTATTTATCACAAAAGGACTAAACGTTCAGAGCGTTTTAGCATCATCAACATGACAATGGAAAAGCATGACTTTCTAATAAATAACAAAAAGCTCCAATAGATGTTTTAATCTGTGCTGCAAGTCTTCATACACTTTTGAGGACATGGAAATCGAGGCTAAATAAACATTTCACAGGACCAGCACATAAAGATTAATGGTACATTAGAAATTTGTGCCAGGTGCAGCGAACTGCAGATGCTCCCTGTGCGCTGACACAGTTCACAAATCAGGCCAGAGGCAAAGTAAGTCGTTTCTCTTGTGGCTTCCAAGTGAAGTGCATCTAATGACCGGTGGATTTAAGAGTTTTTAAATTAATTTTGGTCTTGCTCAACAAGGGAGGCAAAGGGTGCTTCAATCAGGAAACGTCTGTGTTGATATTTTTGCCTAAAGCGCTAGACATCATCAGACACCAGAAGCAGCAGAGTCAGCATCAAAACTTGGATCTGTATCTTACCCAAAGCACGACCTGGATCAGTTTGACCTCTGTCGACACTAAAAGCTGTTAATGCTGCGATGTCAGGTCAAAGCCGTCAACCTCCTCTCTTCTCATTAAATTAGTTCCACTAATTCACACTGTGGAAATGTTTCTTTCAGAGAGCATATCACTGATGAGCAGAGGGGAGAATCACACAACGCTGCACAGTCCCAGTGAAATGAAGGTAACCATGACAGTGACAACAGCTTTTGTCTTTTTAGTGCATTGTGAACTTAACTGCAGGTGCACATACATATGCATCTATAGTTGTTATTTCATGTGTTAGTGCACTTCAGCTCTGCTGGTTTGTGACTCTTCATAAAAAACAAAACAAAAAGAAATACAAAAAAGATGCATCAATTTCAGAAAGAAGGATTTGTCATTGTTACGATCTGCTCTGCATTCGTGTGAGTGTTTTGGTCAGGGCTGGTGTTTCTGAGCAACATGCTGCAGTTTGATTATCTGGTGTGTGTTGACACAAATATTTGTGTGTGACAAATCATGTGGTCCTTCATTTCCACATCTGCACAATTTGCGTAGTAGTTTTTTTTTCTCTTGTTAGTTACGTAGTCGTATTTGCTCCCTTTCCTTCTGCTTTGTTTCTCTCAGTCATCATAATTCTCATTAATTTTTTTTTTGTCTTTGTGTTTTTATTCTTGTTGCTAAAACCACAGAGGGCACTGGAGGAGCAGATGCAGTCGCAGCGGGAGGCACACAGCAAGCAGCTCGGCTGCCTTCGAGACGAGCTCAGCAAGAAGCAGAGGATCATTGATGACTTAACTGAGTCAGTGCTAAATCCACGTTTCATTTAATACATCTACAACCCAACAACACAGTTAAAAAAAAGAAGTATAACAAACCAAAACCACAAAAAAAAAACCTTCTTTTCCATATTTAGACCAGTTTGTAACTTTAAGCCATTGATAACAATGTGTTTTATTAGTCTGCAGCTTAGAAAATGCTCTGAACTAATGAAGCGTATCAAGTAATAAAAGTAATTGGGGGAAAAAAGTGCATTTTGAATTTGCTGTCTGCAACAAAAAATAACTGAACTGGGCTTATTTATGACTATTTTTTTTTTTTTTTTTTTTTAGCACAGTCTAATTTCTGTAGTTGCAAAAGAAAAATCTTTGACCATTTTAACTGTTTCAACGATTTGAACAGATCAATAGTTAAGGGTCTCTCTAAATCTTTTACGTTTTATTGTAATGCATCAAAAGTTTTAGTGTCTGGGTTTGGACTGGATCTGAAGGCACTAAGTCAAGCCCTTACCATCCCAGATGCTGGCTTTAAAAGCACAATTATTCTGTCGCCATTTAATTTGAACCCATCTGTTGTTTTAAAGTCTGCTGATGCCATCAAACCCAAAAGACATACTAGATGAGAAGCCCCTTTTACTATCATAATATATATATATATATATTTTCTATTTATATTTTATACCCGTATATGATTTTCTTAACAAGGCTGCAATTAATGGCAAGAACGTGTTCACAGTAAAGATGCATTAACTCGTGTCTAAATTTCAAAACGTCTAAGCCGTTAGAGGAGCCAGAGAGTCTGAGATGAATGTACGTGGGTGATTGACATGGAGAGGAAACTGCAGCGTAGGAGGACTTTAGGGATGAACTGCTGCTGAACCTCAACATGAAGAAACTCCACCCTGGATTGGACTAAGTGAAATTCCCCCCATTCCTTTAGGTGCCTGCATGTGATGACGTAATGCATGAAACATGAGTCTTCTAGGAGACCACTGGGTAGACTGTGGACCCCCTCAAGGGACTGACATATTTCCCAGCTGGCCTGGGAGAGCCTGTTAGCACCAAAGGAACAGATGTGAAGAATTTTTGTGTGAACGCACATTTGGGGCATCTCCGCTTATCCTGCTTACACAGTTTGAATTGGATAAGCAGCTTGAAAACGGTCGGATGGGTGTCAGTGAGGCTGAACGCATGTTAAATAGAAGCAAAGGTGCCCTCCAGATCTTTCTATCAAAATAAAGCGCCTCGGTTTAGATGGATTTTTTTCTTAAATATGGAACGATATATGAATATAAAACCCTCACTATAGCTAGATCTCAGGGAGCACAATATGTACACATGTGGCCCATTCTATAAATGCCTCGTTATTTTGAAAGGTATTGCACATTTGTAGCCAAAAGGAACATTTTGATGCTGAAATTGGGACTTATAGCATTTACACCTTCAGGCAATTCAAGCAGGCCTGTTCTCTGCCAAAATGCTTGTCTGGCTAAAAACACTGATGAGAATTTATAAGGCAGAGAGAAAAATGCTCTGCATCTAGAAATAGAGCTTCTTCATCATTTTTTCTGCAAACTCCTGAGAGGGAGCAAGATGCCTCAAAATCAGGACAGATCATTTATTTTTCTAATGTAATGCACAAATGATGTCAGGCTAGAGAAAAATAAAATAAAATATACAGTATTGATAAAAAAATTAAACAATGGTTTTAATTAAGGATGCATAATATTGGATTTGTGGCCGATATCCGATACAATACCAATATTTTTTCCCCTAGACCTACTTACAGAGACTACATACCTTTCTCTGCTGTGGAATTAAAATACTAAATTATTCTGCATGTTCTTTGTCAGGTTGGCCTGCTACCAAATGCAGATGCCAAGAAGGAGGCTGAAAACAATGTAATACTTCAACTTGGATTATGTTTAATGTCAAATTTATGACATTTACTCTCACACACAATAACACTCGAACAGTGCAAATTTGTAAAGTTTCACAAATCTACTGTAAACTCAACCTGTTCTCAAGCGACACGTGAAAAGTGCACAAGTAGTAGTGCATTAATAGTTATACTTGACAGTTTCTTAAATAAAAAAATTAACTTAAAACAGATGCCTCTTATATCGGTGAGTTTTTGGATGAAATGGTCAATGTCCGATATTTAATCTTATCGCTAACATTGACCAATAATGCCAATAATATTGTGCATTAAGCATTTCTTCCAAGATGCCAAGTGTATTTGACTAACAAAACTGCATTCAAATATTACTTAATGATAGCACAATATAATACCACAAAGGGGAATGTAGATGTTATTTTTCAGATTCAATATTCAGTTTCTATTCTTCCAAAACTCTTGAAATAACAGAATTACTCTGTTAAATTCCAATATTTCTGAAATACAAATGTCCTTTCCTTAACATCAGATCCCTCCATCGCCTCCAGCTGGTTCAAACTGCAGCATCTTGACTGATTTCTGGGACTGAAACACATGAAGATCCCCCCATGCTTGACTTGGATTCTGCATTGAAGTTAAAATCTTACTTTACACCCTTAACAGCCGTAAATGGACCTTGCCCCTAAATACATGGCAGACTTATTGACATTTTACAAGCTCTCCTGACAATAAGCTCCACAGACAATATTGCACTGCTAACTGTTCTCTGGTCAGTTAGTGACAAAGATAGGGCCTCCTTCTTAGAGTCCAGTGGACTCAGGCACTCAAGCACCTTCTGAGTTTGTTAAAAGCAGGGCTCTAAAAGTAGTATTTTCTCATTATCATTAAAAATGAGACCATGACTGAATGAGCTTCTGTTCTTTGCAGCTGTAACCAGAAACAGCATTTGGAGTTGGAGAAACTGCACGCTGACTTTGAGCGTCTCAGAAGTCAGGAGCATCAAAAGAGCCAACAGCTGGAGGATCTGACGTGAGTCTCTTCCTAACGCTCCTGGCCATCTTTCAAACGTCTCGCCATATGGAGAACTGGAGGCGTGCTGCCTCTTCAAATTCTCATCTTTCTGTTTTTTCTTTCAGCCATTTATCCTCCCTTTGCTTTATTTATGATCCACTCACTCTTCAGCTATGTCAGTCTTTTTACATTTTGTGACGTTTTACCGCATTTTCTTGGCCAGTTTCTTTTCACGGTCTGTTTCTTTCTGTCCAGTCCTTTTTGCATCTCCATTAGACTCTCTTTTAATAAGTTGGCAGCTGGCTGCTAAAGGCCTCATTCTACACTGACCTTTGCAGTATATTGCATCAGATGGCAGATGGTAACGCCCCCCAATCAGTGGGGCAGCCAGTTTATGCTGGCTTTGTTCTCGTCATGAATTATTCCTGGGTGAATGAGCTAATCATCTGGATAAGTTCAGTTCTCAATCTTTCTGCCTGGCTATCTATTTGTCCATCAATAGATTCCTCTGTGAGCGGCATGAGCAGTCGAAGCAGGACCTCAAAGGGCTGGAGGAGACAGTTGTAAGTCATTATTCATGGTCACGATGCATCCAGATCTCCCAACAGCCAATGATCCCCTAAAATATGTTGTTAAATAATTTAACTCTTTCTGTAGGGTCGCGAGCTCCACACCTTACACAACCTCCGCAAGCTTTTTGTCCAAGACCTCACGACTCGAGTTAGAATAGTAAGCCAAACACGACAGAAGTAACCTTCACAGTCCTGACCTTACTGAGTACCCTTACTACACAATACCAATGGATCTGTTTTTTTATTGTCAGGGTGCAGAGATGGAGCCGTATCTTACTGGAGGATTTATCACCCAAAGACAAAAGATTTCCTTCCTTGAAAACAACCTGGAGCAGCTTACGAAGGTTCACAAGCAGGTAACACAAGCAGCAGATGTTAGAAAGCAAAGTGAGTTTCACCTGCCTGCCGCTTTTCCTGTTTCCTTCATCGTTAGAACGTGCTCAAGGTATTCACTGCAATGTCATAAAGGGCAGGTCAACACTAATTATAATGTAAGAAACAAAATCTACTCCGTGTTTTTACCAGTAAAATTTGCCAACTGCGTTTGTTCATCAAAGCTATTAAAATAGATCATCAATGGCAACGTCCATGGAAGAGCTGCTTGAGATTGAAAAGGCCAATAATTTTAATGTATTGGTACTTCCATGTATTTATGCTCTGATTTGTTGAGTGTAGTAGTCTACATGACAAGATTTGGGTTTTAGGATTTGTTCAAGATGCCGGACAACAAAAATGGTTAAAAAGTTTATTGCAATGCAGCGGCTGGTGGAGGTCATAATCCAGTGCTGGGACCAATCTGCAGAAATATGACAGTTAGTGGACTGGATATTTCTGTGAGCGAGATGATGAACAGAAAGACAGTCACACATCTTTTCAAGCAGGAGAGGTGAGTGCCACCTGTAGGAGTTGGGCAGGATGATGTCACCGCCACAGAGCAGAGCTGAAGTGAGTGTGGTCAGGGGGGTAATCCAAAAACCAACCAAGTCCAGAAGTAGAGGTCGAGGTCATACATGGAGGTCAGAGATCCAGATACAAATCCATAGGGCAATCCATGAGTCGTAGTCACTGGGCCAGAAGGGATAGTCAGTAACAAGACCAGAAAGGCAAAACAAGAGCAGGCAGATCTGGGTTTCCAAAAAGCAAGAATAAGGTCGAGACGAGAACATCAAACAAGGCTGTGAACAGAAAGCTGGACATCTACTTCTGTGAGGGGTTCGATAATCTGGCAGAGTATGGTGAGAGGAGTCCTTAAATCTGGACCAGAACAGATGAATCAGTGCTGATGAGCAGCGGGTGAAGCGTGGGTGTGGCAGAGTGACAGAGAGGCACAACATGACACCATACCTTCATTTCAAAACTACATTTCAACATTTTCAGAAAATTATTTTATCAAATGACACCATTTGATAAAGTTCAGGATATTTTTTTTTCTTTCGTTTTTCATACTTTGCAATGAGTAAGTTTAATGTTGAGGCCAAGCATTGTAAATACAACTTCAGTGGTTTTGCCACAGTGACCCTTATGAAAACGTGTACATCTCAAATTACATTGTCTGTTTTAGAGTGTATTGTTTTGTCCTACTATTAGAGATCACTTTTAAATATGAATATCATGGATGCTGCTATCAGAGAGAAATAGACCCAGTTTGCCCAGCATCCAAACCATGAAAAACAAGGATTGTTCAAATAATCAGCTGTTAATTCTTTTTTTTTTACTACAAAGTAAATAACCCACAGCTTTAATACAAATTTAATGGTTTGACTGTAATTGAGAACATTTTGAGCTTAATATAAACGAATAATTAAAAAAAAATTCAAATTAAAATACACTACAGGATGCATAATTTGGCTTTGCTCCCCCGTGGGTATAAACAAAGTCAGCGGCATCAATCTTGCTGCTGCAACTTTATGAATGTCTCCTTGACGCCAGAGCAACAGGAGGCTTGAAACCATAACACTTTAAGGGAAAATAAGCCACAGAGCATAATCTAAGGTTTGATGAACACAAAGGAATGAATTCTCAAACAGGTGCAACAGACAATTTCATCATCCCTCTCATGCATTCACAACACAACACCTTCAGAAAGATTAGACTCAGGTGCACACGCGCACACACACACACACACACACACACACACACTGCCCATCTTTAATAATTCCAAAAGGACCATAGCAACAAACAGTGTTGATGCACGTGTGTTGAAGATGGCACAAATTTTCAGGCAGGCAGGCAAAAGCTGCACTGCAGCAGTTTGTCAGGCTGAACACCAATCCTAAAATGGTTTGTGGGGGGTCTCGGTCCCATCCACTGTCTGCTGATACTGTGGGAGTGGAAAACAAAAAGGCATGGCCGTAAATCAGCGAGCTCCACAAGGGGCATGATAAGACTTTCAAAAAGAGGAACAGTGCACCACGGCTGAAAGTGCCACAGATGTAATCAGCGTCTGTTCATCTATAACAGCTTGATATCTCTTACATCTATACTTATATAATGTTCACTTCCTTTGGGAGTTTACCGTTATTTATTCATTTTTCCCGAAAATAGATTGCCACCAAATAATAAATTGGTGCAGCTGGACCTCAGGCCAATATATTGAATTCATGAATGTTTTGCTTGTTCAGATTAATTTGTCTGCGCGGAGAACCCTGAGCCCTTGTGCTCAGAATCTCTGCAGGGTAGAGATTAGTTTGCATGATTGTGCAGAGTGTCGCTGTTTAATGTGCTCAGTTGTTTCCTCTCCCTCTTCTACGAAACATCTAAAGAGAAGTAACAGAAACTCAGATTATCTCCACGTCAATTTTGCTTTATGGATTTCTAAAACGGCTCATTTCCTGACTGCAAACAAGCGTTTTCTGCTTTACATTATTTTCTCGAGATGGTATTTCCATAGAAACCTATTACAGCCAATCTATACCTTTGAAAGTCCATTCCATGCTCAAATAAACAAGTCAGTTACTGCAGGAAACGAATCAATCAACTCATTTTATTCAGTTTTTATGTCTTAAATATGAGTACAGAACAACGTTCCTCATGAGGAAGTAATGGCACTTTTAAATGGATGAAAATGAGTCATAATTGATAGTTGCGACTTCAATTTAGAGAGAAAGCTTCTATTTTTCCTGGAGAAATGTTGTAAAGTGCAGTCGCAACCAATGACAGAGAACTTCATGATATGGAGATTGGAAATGGTTGCCTGTGCAAAAATGCAGAGGACACTTTAAATTATAATTTTCTGTCTATATTACATTGCTGTAAGGATGAAAAAGACTCTACAATAGTTTGTCTAAGATTAATGGCAGTCCATTTCACTGAACTGCTTAGGAGGCAGCTGCTGACCAGAGGAGGGCGCCCCGAAGATGGTGCTCTAATCAGCAGAAGCGAGGCAGAGTCACAGTTTTTTTTTTTTTCATAGATTTGTCAGTCCAGCGACTTATACATCAAAGCGACTTATATACATTATTTGTTTCCATATTCATAACGCAATTTTTGACTGATGCTTTAAATTTCTAAGAACTACAACAGTGAGTCCTTCACTCAGCTGGTGGAGGCGGAGGAACGCTAGAGAGCTACTGGCTCAGGGTATGATGGATGGATGGATGGATGGATGGTGCTGCCCACCCAGGCAAAATGAAGCTGTTCTGACCATTAAATAAATGCATAATAAACACAATAGGTCAGCGGTGACTCATAATAAATGCAGCTTACTGTATTTTTCGCTGTATAAGTCACGTTTTATGCATAGTTTCCATGCCCTGTGACTTATACGCTGATGCAACATATTTATGGATTTTTCCCATATTTATAAACCAATTTTTGGCTGAGACATGACAGTTTTCATTCATTCTGACTGAAAATATTGAACACTACCATTTTCAGCCGCTAG
>JARVGQ010001639.1:22211849-22225663 GCA_031762355.1 Hypsolebias martinsi | reverse complement strand
TGAAATACAGCTGATTTGACTGTCAAAGTGCATTTATTAAGCAAAAGTTAGACTGAGACACACCTTTACTATAATTTGGAGCAAACAAATAATACTTTTTAAGTGTTAATCTTGTTAAATTCTTGTTAAATACCTCCTGTGCACTCTCCCATGGCAGCCATTCAATTTTTGGCACACCATTGGCCCACATTTCTGGGTTCGGCCCACATTTCCAGGTTGTTAGCGGTGACGGGTAAGAATCACGAGTCAGTGGTGACACATAATAGATGGGACATATATGGCAAAGCAACGTATACTGCGAAGCGACGTATACGGCGAAACGACGTATACGCGAAGTGATGTATTTATGGATTTTTCCACTTTATTAGACATATTTGGACTGATGCGACTTATAGGGTGGTGCAATGGGTACAGTGAAAAATACGGTATAAGCCAAAGCAATATATATGCTTTATTTTTCCTCTTCGTGATGCTTTTTTTTACTGATGCAACTTATACTCTGGAAAATGTGATGGATGCTAGATCCAAAACTAGCCCGCACAGACTGCTTATTTGCTTTTTCTCATCAATGTCCATTATTTGAATAATTAGATAGATACAGCTGCAGTCACACATTTAGCTCAAAATAAAGACGGCTATATATTAAATCTTCCATCTGTAGACATTTATCCTTTCATCACATCAACAGGCAGAATGTGCAGCAGCTTCATTTCAGCTCTAAAAGTGTTTCGTTGTTTTTTCTTGTGTGCTCCGTCAGATGTTGACTAAACTTGTTTTTATCTCTCATGTGTTTCAGCTGGTACGTGACAACGCAGATCTTCGCTGCGAGCTTCCGAAACTAGAGAAACGTCTTCGCTCTACAGCTGAGCGAGTTAAAGCGTTGGAGGGTGCGCTGAAGGAAGCAAAGGAAGGAGCCATAAATGACAGGCATCGCTACCAACAGGAGGTGGAGAGGATCAAAGATGTGATGAGGGTTCGCTATCCCTTCCGTCGTCCCCACGCTGCACAGATAGGTGACAGAAACTCCTGAATGGTTAAAAAATTTACCTCTGCGAGTGATGCATCACTACTGCTGCATAGCATGTGTCTTTAAAACCTAATAAATCTTTTTTTTTTACATAGGGTTGCTGCCTTTTTCCTCTAAAATAAAATAAGAGTAGATACTATACTAGTTAGATTTATAGAAACTGAAACATGTGCAAACAGAAACTGGTTTGTGTAACGTAGTCGTGTGCTTAAAATTCAAGATTAAAAGAGAGGAAATGTCAAATCAAGGCAAAAGCTGGGCATGAATTTGATGAAGCCTTTATGGATGTCATTTTAATTTTGAGTTTTTTATTATTTGAGTGCACAACACTTCAGTAAAAAAAAAGTTTGAGTGCACAACATCCATGATTTTTTTTTTTTTTAACTTAATTCCTTTGGAATTGGTTGCACAAGTTTGAATTTATCATAGATTTTCTCTAATCCACACCGGGTCAGATTTAAACATGAAATTTCTAATAAACTGCATGCATACACCCTAAATAATATCTGACTAAATGTTCCTCAGCAAGGTTTACCTTAACCACACCTTTATTGTAGTCATCAACAAGCTTCTGGCACCTCTCCACTTGGCAGAATTGTTACAAATCCTTTATATCTATTGGTTTCTTGGCACAGACCTGGTTTTAAGCCTAATCCATACAGTTTTGACAGGGTTAATTTCAAATCTTAGAGAGCGCTATGCCAGAGGCATAATGCCGACCAGCTTTACTCAATCAGAAATCAATGTTGATGTGTGTTTAGGATAATGGTTCTGCTGGACACCCACCTGTGTCCAGGTTTCAGCTGTCCAGCTGTTGATGCAGTTTTCTCAGGTCTGAAAGCCCCACCTCGACTCCTCCAGACTTACTGCACTTCTCGTCTTGGAGGCCAAACAGCTCGTTGTCTTGTTTTGCCTTAAAACTTATCTCCAGGTTGGATTTGACTTTGTAGGCAGCTGCAAATTTTAGTTGAGCTTGAAGGCGACATTTTAAGAGCAGAGGTTTCTTTCTTGATCGACAGCCTCTCAATCCACAGTGATGTGAGATTTGCTTCGCCGGAGGGTGTGACACTGGTGTGCCAGCTCGTAACAGGCTTGAGCCTTAATTGTTCCTGGTCCAATTATTTTTTTATGCTGGCTAAAGGAAATTTCCAGCTGTGTTCAGTCATGATCACTCAGGAAAAGTAAGCCTTGATCTATTCCAGTTAAAATGCATTCTTCAACCTTCAGCACCACGTCTTGAAAGTCTTAGGTGAATGTGTGAATACATTTCAACCTGTATGTATAATTTAGATTATATCCTGATTAGGAGTACATCTCAGTCGTTTAAAAAAATGGTGCACCCAGTTCTTGTTTAAAAAAAAAATCATCAAAGTTCTATGTTGTATAATCATCAGATCCTGGGAAAAAAAAAAAAAAAACAGTTAAAATGTCATTAAAATCCCTAAATTGTTATGTCCACAATAAGTGCATGTAAAAGTCTGACCACAGTTGTATTTATAATACAGATCATAAAGTCTAGGTCTGATAATTAAAATAAATTCAGTCTCCCAGTATGCATTCTCTTTCACAGGGTAGATATTTTCCAGCCTCTATTTCATCTCTCACATCTGCTACTTCACTCCCTTTCCATCAGACTGTGAGAGAAATTGCTCCCCCTGATGCAACCATCTCATTTATGTCCCTGCTGTGCCTACTTCATAAACTACATCCCATGTATACCTCCACTCATCTGCCATCCTTTCCCTTCCTCTATCAGCATTTTTAAAAAAGGCATTTTTTTCCAGCCCTTTTTGCTGATGGTTAGTCTTACTTTGTAGGTGAAACATAAAATTATCCTAAATACATACAGTAAATATGTTTAAGATATCATAGCTCATAAGGTGTAAAATAAATTTAGCAGCCGGGCTGAGTATAGGTTGCAGAAAGGGGAATAATTAAAAGAGACAACACGTGCTTGAAGGGGGTTTAGTTGTTTAGTGAAACACATCACAGAGTTTGCATGTTCTTTTGAGAGAAACGTCAATTTTTGGAAAATCAGTGCAATTCATTTTAATCTTTGGCTCCTATCATTGCGGGTTCAACCAAAGGTAATTGGAATGAAGAATTTAGAGACGCATATGCTGCCTCTATGAGAAAATGAGATATTGATTTATGCGAGGGTTTTTAAAATGATGTGTGTCTATAGAGGATTTTACAATGGCAATTAAAAATAAAGGGAAACTGTGCTGTAAATTAATATGTTCACATTACTCCAGACACATACAAACTTTTGTGTTTTTTTTTTTTTGCTAATTCACCATGTGGTGCTCCATCCTTTTGGAAAAATGAACAAATGCTTTAGTTTTTATAATGAGTTGCTCCATCAGTGCATTCATCCTGTTGTTATCTCACAGCCAAGCCCGTGCGCCCCGGCCACTACCCGCTCTGCTCCCCCTTCAACCCCTTCTTCATCCGAGGCTACAACGGGAGCCCGGTTCCCTTCAGCAACACCGCTTTGCAGAACAAAAACAACCAACCAGCAGCAAAAACAGGGGACAGACTACCTGAGACCGACTCAAACCAGAACAGCCCAACAGAACACCTCGACTCACAGATCAACGACATGCACGACAGCGACAACCAGAACATGTGAGTGAAATCAGCTTTATCTTGATTATGTCGTATTTTCTGGTACTTTGTACTTTCAGGCTTCACAATACTGTCTAACCAAAAGAAACCATTAAAATGCCCTTTAACTTTATCATTTTAGCCAATCAGCGATGATGAACATTTTGTTCATACAACCAAATATAAATCCACTTTCTCAATTTTTTTTGTTTTAAAGTTTTTATATTTTATTCTTGAAAAAAAAAAAAATCAGATTAATTCAAATTCTATTTACAACATTTTTATCATAGCTCTTAAACACTTTCTTAACTTCTGACATTGTGGTCACTTTAGCAACTTACACATCTTCCATCCTCAACAGCAGTGAGGTTGCCATGGCAACATTTCAGAGAATACTGAAGGCTCAGGAAAATGTATAAAAATGGGTCTGAGTTAATGCATTTTTTGTGCTAGCTTTATTATTATTATTACTATTATTATTTTTGTTATTGTTGTTATTAGTATTATTATAATACTACTAATAATAAGGTAATTATTTACTGTACTGTTATTATTAATTCAGTTCCGTTTATTTATATAGTGCCAAGTCACAACAGAAGTTGTTTCTGCACAGGAACATTCACAAATATTAAAAAAGCCAACTAGTGAAAGTTATCTATCTATCTTTTTTTTTTTTTTAAGTTATCTATCTAAAGAAGCCAGCAGCTTGTGCTGAAGTTTCACTTCATCTAAATCTCCCATCCTGAACAAGCACATTGGCAACAGTGGAAAGGAAAAAACTCCCTTTTAAGAAATCTCCAGCAGAACCAGGCTCAGGACGATTACAAATAAAACAGGTAGAGTTGATCAAGTGAGGACAGCAACAGAGTGTCTAACCCTATAACCACAGAACTAGATCAGGAAACCAAAGCCAGCCCTAACTATAGGACTTTAGCAGCAAGATTTTGGCAGCATAATGGCTCAGTGGTTAGCACTGTTGCCTCACAGCAAGAAGGTGCTGGGTTCAATCCTCGGTTGAACCTGGGGTCTTCCAGTATTGAGTTTGCATGTTCTTCTTGTGCCTGCGTGGGTTTTCTCCGGGTACTCTGGTTTCCTCCCACAGATCAGAAACATGCATATTAGTCTACATTTAGGCCCAGGCTTTTAGTGCAAAAGAGATATGTGATCTCGGTGGGATTTGCGTGGTTAAATAAAGGTTAATAATCTATCAAAAAGTAAAGACCTACACCTAATCTTAAAAGTAGACAAGGTGTCAGCCTTATGGACAGAAACTGATTGGAAGTTGGTTCCACGAGAGAGGAGCCTGATAACTGCAAGCTCTTTCTCCCATTCTGCTCTTGGAAACTCTAGGAACCACAAGTAAACCTGCAGTCTTGAGTACAAAGTCCTCTGTTAGGAAAGTATAGAACAATAGGATCTTTAACATAAGATGGAGCTAGGTTGTTGAGAGCTTTGTAGGTTAGAAGTAAGATTTAAATTCCATTCTGAATTTGACAAGAAGCCAGTGAAGAGAAGCTAAAACTGGAGAGATATAATCTGTCCTACTAACTCCAGTTAAGAGTCTGTCAGCAGCATTTTGGTTCAACTGAAGACTTTTTAAAGAAGTATTTGAACACCCAGATAACAAACCATAGCAATAGTCCAGTCTAGAAGCAACAAATGCATGAACCAGTTTTTCTGCATCATTTTTAGATAAGATGTTTCCAATTTTAGTGATATTATGCAGATAGAAGAAGGTGGTACTAGCAATGTTTTTAATGTGGGGGATAAAAAGTATGTCCTGATGAAAAATAACACCAAGATTTTTTTAACATTGGAGCTGGAGGCCAATGCCATCCAGAGGAAGTGAAAGACTGAAAAAAATATTCTTAAAATGCTCAGTTCCAAAAACCACAATCTCTGTCTTGCCTGAGTTTAAAAGCCAAAAATTTAGGGTTATCCATATTTTATTGTCTTTTATTAACACATGCTTGTAGTCTAAGTAACTGATTAGATTCATTGGGTTTCATGGATGAATATAACTAGCATCAGTATAATAATGAAAATTTATCCCATGATGTTTAATAACATTACCTAATAGAAGCATATACAAGGTAAAAATTATTGGTCCGAGCACTGAACCTTGAGGAACTCCATGACTAATTTTGGTGTATGAAGAAGATTCATTATTTACAGTTACAAAGTGGAATGGTAAATACATTTTAAATATGATTTAAACCATTTTAGAGCTGTTCCTGTAATCCCAATATTATATTCAAGTCTCTGGAGATATTGTGATCAGCTGTATCAAATGCAGCACTGAAGTTTAACAGGACCAGTGCAGACAAAAGTCCATTTTCTGAGTCCATGAGAATATCATTAGTAACTTTCACCAGTGCTGTTTGTGAAATGATGAGCTCTAAACCCTGACTGAAATTCCTCAAACTGATTATTTATGTTCAGATGTTCACACAATGGATTTGCAACTATTTGCTCAATTTTTTTAGATGAATGTTAGATTAGATATAGGTCTATAATTGGCCAGAGTTCCTGAATCAAGGTCAGACTTCTTAAGTAAATGTTCAATTACAGCAACCTTAAAGCGCTGTGGTACATATTAATTCATTAAAGACAAATTAAGCAGATCCAAAATGTGGAAATTAATTGGTGGAAATACGTCTTTAAACAGTCTGGTTGGGGTGGGATCTAGCAGACATGTTGATGGTTTGGATGAAGCTATTATTTTTGACAATTCAGAGAGCTTAACACTACAAAAACTGTCCAAACATAAACCAGGTTCTAGCATTATTATTGTCTCTATAGTCGCTTTAATGACTGATTTTTGCATTTGTTTTGAAACTGATTTGGTATTTCTGGCAGAGTTAATATCATTACTTGTTGTGCTGTTAAATTCAACAGTCAAAATAAATCCAGTGGTTTAGAAATTATTGTTCCACAGCATTTCTGGTATGAAAATCTGATTTTAATTTTGCGTAGGCTTCCAGCTGAACCACCGAGCGACGCAGTAAAGACCTCCGAGATGCTCGATTCAGTAAACGGTGAGTCTCAAGCAGATGAATAATGGGCAGTCAAATCTTTGATCAGTGGGAGTAAATTATTTATTTACTTTTATGAGCATAATTTGGTAACACCCATTGCTTCATTGTTGTTATGTTGAGACGTTGTTTCATTTCCTGTTTCAAAGTGCTGGCTGTTAAAGTTTACAGCAGTTGTCTGCTACCATTAGCCTGTTTCCATCTCTACATTCATCTTTTGTCAAAGTTAATAGAGTTTAACTGTGAGTCAGGTAAAGTTTACAGTATTTTAATGTAGGTCAGCTGTCTTTTTATGCAGTTTCCATTTATTCATCAAATACACTTACAAGAAACCGACTGTCACGTTTTAAAGTTTACCAAGAATCTGTGCAGTCAACTGAGATTCTCCTGCTGCTGACTGTGCAACCTAGAAATATGCATTAATATTTTTGTATACATATAGTTGAACAAAACAATATGTGTAATTTGATTTAAAAACATTGCACATGAACTGTTGTTTTGCTGGTATCCTGGATTTTGTTCTGGTGGGTGTCACAGCTGAGAGGTTGAAGGTGAGTGAGTGACGTCATTCGGCTGCGTGTGTAGCTGCGAGTGAGAGCTGATGGTGCAGCAGGTGGCTAGCCAGAAAAACAGGGAAATGTTTTTTTTTTTGTTGTTGTTGTTTCCATCACATGCACAAAGACAAAATGCTTCGTGTCAAAAAAAACTAATAAAAGAACTGTGAAAGAAAAATTGCCATTTGAAAGATGCGTCTGTTCGGGAGTGCAACATTTGAGGAGTTCTGCTCATTTTTTTTTCCAGTTTGTGTCTGTATGTCATAAGCAGCAGGCTCTGGTGGAGATAGATTGGGCTTGCAGGGTCATTTCTCAGACAAGCTAGGGGTCCATTTCAGCCTCTGACCCAGCGATGACAGTATTGGCGTTGTGCAACAACACCAAACCTCTTTGATTCACCAAGAATGTCAATAAAAGTCACAGACAGGATTAGAACTACTTTATCAACATGTTGCAAACATTTCTGCCCATTATTAAATACCAAATGTGACTGCAGTTGTCCTGAGAACCCTTTTAGGTTAAATCAAACTATCCCTCTCCCCCACGCACCGGATGTTGTGCACAGTGCAAACAGCTGTGATATTTATAAATGTTTATTCTGGTATTACTGAAGTAGTTTGTATTCAGTTCGATTTATTTACCAGGTCAAACCTCCGAGGCCACTATTCCTCGTTCCTCCCAAGCAATTTCAACTCTTGTACTCAGTGTCATGAATTTCAATTAGAGCTTGTGGGAACCTGTTTTTCTCCAGTCAAATGGATTTGCCAGGCCCGCACTCAAAAATCTACTTTTTGCTTTTCTTGCTTAGCCTGTTTGGTGGAGCTTGACAAGAAAAATTCTCTTGACAGTGCAAGATTTTTTTTAATCACCTGTCACAATATTTTGGGCTTTTTTTCCCCCTCCAACTGAATATCCTTATAAACCAGTAAAGCATGAAGTCTCATCAAATTGCACCCAAATGAAATTAACTTTCCTTTGTGCACCACATTAAATATATTCTCGCCGACTTTCAGATAAATTGAACATTTGATGTTATTTATTATGTACAATTGTCAATGTGTTGTGTCAGACACAAAAGACCAGTGAACATTCTGTGGAATAAATCTTTGTCAGCAAATTTCAGTGAGAACAAGTACCCCTTGAAGGTTGGAGTAGCATACCAACCTCCAAGATTCACAGGAAGCTGGAAAATGAATTAAGTTCAACCATTGGTACAGAATGTAAATATGATCCAGGAACTACAAAAATAACAAGTCTCATTATGTAAGTTAAGTTCTGCTCTGCTGCAATGATTCCCTATGAGTAAAGGCAGCTTTCAAGAGGGATGTGCATTTAATGAACATTTTAATAAAAATGTTCAGATGACTGGAGTTTTTAAAGCCTGTGTGGTTATTGGATATGTGCTGTAAAATAATAACGTATTTTCCAACGTATAAGTCACATTTATTATGTATCACCGCTAACTCGTCTCTTTTATTATGCATTTATTTAATGGTCAAAACAGCTTCATTTTGCCAGAATGATGCATCACCATCCATCCATCCATTGCAACCAGAGATGCCAGTTCTCAGCGTTCCTCCGCCTGAAGCGAGCGTGCACGGGAGGACTCGCTGTTTTAGTTCTTAGAAATGTAATGAGATTAACACTTGAAAACAATTATTTGTTTGCTCGACATTATAGTAAAGGTGTGTCTCAGTTTAACTTTTCCTTAATAAATGCACTTTAATGGTCAAAGCAGCTTCATTTCTCCTGGACAGTTCAGTGCCATTCATCCATCCATCCATCCATCCATCCATCCATCCATCCATCCATCCATCCATTGTGGCCAGAGCTGCTAGCTTTCCAGCATTCGTCCGCCTGTGCCAGCTGATTGAAGTGATCGCACAAGGGAGGACTCACTATTGCAGTTCTTCAAAATTTAAACATCAGTCAAAAATTGTGTTATGGATATGGGAAAACAAACATATGTTGCTTTGGCGTTTAAGTCGCAGGACTGACAAAACTATGCAAAAAAAAAACCAAAACAACAATGGTGACTTATATGCTGGAAATTACGGTAATTAGTGGCAACAGTGAGCCTGCACTCATTCAGACAGCTATAATAAAACAGTGTAAGAGTAAACCCAGGTTCGACTTAACCTTCATTTTTTATTTGATTTTAAATGCTTCTTTTTTTCTTGCTATTGTTAATTAAACAGTTATGAAACAGACTGTCACTCATCTCAGAACACAGCTGAACATCCATTACTTCTCATAACAAATAGTTGCAATGTGCGACTTTTTGTGCACATTAAAGGTTATTCTTTGCAATGGACCTGAAATATAATCATTCTAATTTGCAAAAGCTTCAAATGTGTAGAAAAAAAACTACACAAAACTTGATACATGTTCAGATTAAGAGTAGACAGAATGTGTTATTTTTCTGTCAGTATAACATTTCTGGCTTGTGCAAGTTAAACCTTTATGAAAGGGGGTGATGGATGATGGTTTTCTTTATTAAACAGTCTTTTACCAACGTTGTTAAACAGAAACAGAATAGCAAAACTGAGTTGGCTGTATGTAAGGTTCTTGTTGCTGCCTTGCTTTTCTTGTTGATGAGTTTGTTAGATTGCTAAATGCTCCATGCAGCTGCTTGATGCAAAGCCATCGGTCATTAGTGGCTTTGGAATGTAATAATTAAACACAGATGTGTGTTTTTTTTTTTCTTTTCTTTTTTTTGTAAACCACAATCCCTCAGTTGTTCTGCTCCATTCCAATCTGTGTCCTAATGCTGTCTTTTCTGTTCACAGGAAATACCACAGATATTAATGACAACAGGTGAGACTTGTGAGTCTGTTTTGTAAGCTGTAATTGGTTATCTCAGTGTGGGTTTCATGTTTTCAGTCTTTGAAAGCTGCACGTTTTTTGAGGGGATTTGTAGAAACTGGAGCTTTTGAGATGAGTCAGTCACAGTTTGATCAAGAAGTGACATAGTACCTCAAAACATGCATCCATACATTATCTTTACACGCTTCTTCCTTTTCGGGTCAGGGAGGTCACTGGTGCCTATATCCAGCTATCACTGTGCAAGAGGTGGGGGACACAGGTCTCCAGTCCATCACAGGGACACATAGAGACAAACAACCATTCACTCACTCTCTCACACTTAGAGACAATTTAGAGTTACCAACCAGTCTAACATGCATGTTTTTGGTCTACGGGAGGAAAATGGATAAAACCCGTGCATGCACGGAGATAACATGCAAACTCCACCCAGAAAGGCCCTCGGCCAGGATTTGAATTGGGAACCTTCTCATGGAGAGGCAGCAGCTCTACCAACTGAGCCACCATGGTGCCACCTCAAAACACATATTACATATTTTGTAACTATTAGTAACAGATAAAGTGCAGTTTTCTGCATTGCACTGCCACATTCTTTAATTTTTTGCTCTGATAGTATTTGTAAATTACGAATGTGTATGTTTCCAGCACTGATTTGTGTTCCTGCTGTGTCTCTGCTCCATTGCTGCCCTCTTGTTGCTGTCACCACTACTACTGCTGACGTGTTGTTAGCATGTGTCTGAATATGGAATCTGTAACCAGAACTGATGTCTGTGACAATCAGGATGCAGCTAAACTCTACAGCCTGAAGCCCGAGGCTCCAGCCAGCTAATATTCAGCAGGTAAGATATGCAGAAAGAATCATATATAGAAGCTGTTATTTATTCATTATTTCAATACAGTGTGCTTGCACAAACCATAAATCAAGAATAACCTTGTTAAAATCATAATGTTTCAAAAAAAAAAATCACTGCCTACATGAAAACGGGAAATGTTTGTTTGGCCTTTGTACTTTAATGGATTTCTCCAAAAGTGCAAAATGGTCATTTATGTCAGTTAATGAAATCTGTGTTTAATCTTTTTTTTCACATTGTAAACAGTAGCCGGCTTGTCTTTTGAGAAAGAAACAATTAAGTTGTCCATTGATTGATATTGATATTGACAATTTTACCACTTTTGTTTGAGTGTTACTCTGTTTGAAATTGCCACATTTAGCTTGTAAAGCTAAATCAGTTTTTTTAATGATGTTTTTTAATGAAGATGGAGAATTTTACAGACACAAAACTAAACGTACCACTTTACAGTAAGGCTCCCTTATAGATGTTAATAAATAGTTTACAAATATGTTATTAATTCCTCTATAAACACTTTATAACTCATTAATAATTGTTTATTACGCATTCATTATGGGTGAAAGAGAAACAGATCAGTTTGTTGCCAAATTGTGAACCAAATCTGTGCACCTATATAGTTCATGTAGAGTTGTTATGTTAAACATTTCAGACTAAGTTACTACCTTGTAAACACAATAAGCATTTGTAAACCTAATTTTTTTTTAGTTTATAATATTAGTTGTAGGTACTTATAATGCAGTGATAAAGTAAAACATTATATGCTATAAAATAGGTTAACAAATGTTTATTGTGCTTACAAGGTAGTAACTTGGTCTGAAATGTTTAATATAACAACTAGATGAAACATATAGGTGAACAAATTTGGCTCACTATTTGGCAACCAACTGGTCAGCTTTGTCTGTCACCCTTAGTTAATGCATAATAAGCAGTTATTAATGATTTGTAAAGTGTTTATAGAGGAATTAATAACACATTTATAAACTATTTATTAGCCATCTATAAGGAGAGCCTTACAAAAAAGGAGAGTCTAATTGTAAAGTGGTACCAAACTAAATTTGTCAGTCAAGTTAAGCGTGTGCGGTTTCCAAACATAGCTAACGCTCTGTGAAAATGCGAGCCGTAACATGACAAGCTCCTTCTGGCAGTGTTATGACTGTCTCTTCTTTTCTACCATGTTGTTTCTCTCTGTGTTGTTCTCAAATGCACCTGACTGTCACTCTCATGCTCCGTTTCTGTGTCTGTGACTGTCTTTCTGCAGGCAGGCGAGTTTGTCTGAGGCCTCCTCTGTAAATCTGCATGCAGACGATCCTTGTCGGCCCAGAAAATGAAACTTTCTTTTCTCCTCTCCACACCCGTTGTAAACGATCTTCCTGTGTCTCTTTTCAAGCCTCTGCTTGCTCTTCTCTGATTCTGTCTCCTCTTCGCTGTGAGTTGTTTGGGGGTAACGCTGCATCTCAAATACCTGGCAGGCTGCACTCGCCGCTGCGCCCCGTCCTCATGACTGGGAATGCAAAAAGGACCAAACATAGAGAGAAGTCTGCAGCCACTGAGATGTGCTGCTGGTTATTAAGAACATGAAACCAGTGCAGTGGAGTGATATATCAGTCTTATATATTATTAAACACATGAATTATCTGAAAGCAAAGTTGTCCAAAAAAAATCAAGTTAAAGTGTGGTGATCAACAAAAAAGTGCAGAGCAGTATAGTTATTTTACTAATATTTATGTTTTTGTTGATTGTTTTGTTGTCCTTTTTTTTTTTTTTTTGCATGTTTGATTTTGATGTTGCTCTGCTATTTCATCTTTTAAAGAAAATATGATAAAAGAAGAAACCTGGTGAGGTGACATTTTCTCATATTATGTTTTAGTCCTGAAATGGTGAACAGAAAACAAAAGAGAAACGCTTCGTTTAGTGTGAACAAATCTTATTCAAAGCTGTGTAACCACACACTGAGCTGTCCATGTTTTCCACTTCCTCTAAACGTTCCTTTGTAAATGGCTAAAGCACACCACAAATACACATCTCTTTATTTTACAAACGTTAAATGAGCATTTTATATTTTTTTTCAGTCTTAGTTTAAAACGTGTTTGTTTGTCAAGAAGAACAACAATACAACACACCAATGTTCCTTTTATTATTTCCTGCAAAATCCCTCTGCTTTGGTGTTTTGAGAGCTCAAACTATGCTAATAGGATCAATTCATTGTTTGTTTTTCTATTAATTTTTACGATGTAAAACATAATTATTACCTCACACATCCTTTAAATAGGATCCATGGTGCTCATTTTCAGCTCTATATTAGATAATATAAATAAACAAATAAATAAAGTTTGGCTTCTTCATTCAATGTCTGTCCAAAGACAGAAAAAAAATATTGTTGGCTGACAATAATTCAGGGCCTTCAGCAAAGTCAGCTGATGTTTGGCTAATGAGTCCACTTCCATCATTTCTCTTTATAGTTTTAAAAATGAAAAGCTTGAGTTGAAGTCATTATGGTACATAAAACCAGATTTTCAAATCAGCTTCTGTGTTTATCTGCATGCATTCTAATCAGCCAGGATGTAAACTAACCGGTCATGACGACTCCGACCACAAACAAGTTGAAAAGCAGAAATCTTTTGGTACCAAAAGTCTTGTTCTTTCCACTCAGATTGTTTATTTGTTCCTCTTTTACAAAATAGTTTTCTGAAAAAAGCTAAATGCTTCTTCCTTAAAGGATACTTCTCAGTGGTTCCAAACACTGGTCCTTGAGGAACACCATCCTGCATGTTTTAGTTGTTTCCCTGCTCCAACACACCTGATTCAGTAGTTTAATTACTTCCTTAAGTTCAGTAGAAGCTTGTTAATCACCCTTTCATTCAAGGCAGGTGTTGGAGCAGAGGAACAACTAAAACAAGCAGGATGTTGTTCCTCAGGG
>JARVGQ010001639.1:22196686-22211749 GCA_031762355.1 Hypsolebias martinsi | reverse complement strand
CCTTTCATTCAAGGCAGGTGTTGGAGCAGAGGAACAACTAAAACAAGCAGGATGGTGTTCCTCAGGGACCAGGGTTGGGAACCACTGCTTTAGATTGACCAGCTTTTCTCAGAGTGCTCATGGTGGCTTTTGAAAAAGTAAAGAAGACACTGAATGCCTTTCATAAAGCAACCTGGAGTCTGAGCTCACAACTGACTTTTTATTTTCATAAATGTGTTTTAAAATAATCCAACACTGTGATTTATAGAACAGAAAAGATTAAAATCAGCATCACTGGTCCACCTTTAAAGTGGCTCATGAAACCTCATTTGTAAATATTTATTTTCATGTTTGGAGAAAGTGAGGAAAGTTTGAAAACTACTTTTGACATTTGGCTCACTGATAAAAAACTGAATTGCAAAGCAACACGTCAAAGTTAAACTCTGGCTTTTTTTAACAAAAATGATTGCTCATATGTTATGGTTTATTAGCTATACATACAACACATTAATATTTTAACAGTATCTAATGGTTTTATAATTTGGATACATCTCATCTATATCTATCTATCTATTTTATTACAGTGTTTTCACACAGAAAAGGTGGCAACAAAAACATCCGTTTCTGAGTATTTTCTGCAACACTATTGAATTGATGCATTAGCTCTTCCTCTTTGGGTTTGTCTCATAAAGAGGAACTTATAGACATAAAAAGAAAGTCAGTTAAAAAAGAAAAGTCCATCTTTTTTGTGGTTGATAAAAGTCACCAAAGCATGTCTGACTTCTGACCCACAACATTTGCTTCAACACAACAAAACTAGAAAAAAATCAATCTGCAGGATGAGTAAAACCATGAACACTGGTTGATTTAAGGGATATTCTATTCTGAGCAAACTGCCTGCCAAGGATTATATATGAAACGTTAAATATCATTTCATTCAGAAGCATGAAAATGTGGAAAGAAAATGTATGTAGCAACTATTTTTATACTTTTAAATTTAGCTAGAAATATATAAATATAATTTATCATTTGCTCTATGAAACTATCTATTTGCTCCTTGCTTATTTTGTTCATACAAGTTGATGAATGTGAAAATATTTGTATTTTGTTAACCGGTAAAAGTATTTTTACATGCATTTTTTTTTTAATTAGAATGGCCAAGACTTTGGACTTGCTCTGTGACGTGTATGTAAATGTGCTGCTGCTGCCGATATGCTTTCGTTAAGGTGATAATGACTAATCCTGCTGTTGATCATGAGTGAAACCAAACGCTGCAACCAGTAAGTTCAGCGGAACAGGGGTTACTGCAGGTTATCACGAGCTGATAGAGTCCTGTCTTACGGACACACTCACACATCTCATCAACCAGTGCCAGTGTGACCTTTGAATATACAGATAAGTTTTAAAGTCCTCTGGTGGGTGAAGTCAGAGCTATGTGAGCAGATTAGTTGATAACGTCATTTTTATTTAACCCGCTCGCACCAAACGACCCGTTGTTCTCTCTCAGCCGACCTCCTGATCAGACAGTCAGGATGGAGAGTCCATGGTGATGGTGGAGGGGTTGTTACAAATGTGTAAACGCTTGTATGTGTGTGTGTTGTCTGAGCAGGATAAGGAAACTCAATGAAAATGACTATTAACACCAGAAATCACAACATAAGCCATTTTTGCCTAAGAGGGAAAAAAATCCTCATAGTGACAACAAACGTCTTTCTGTAAGAGACTTGTATATTTTGATCACGGTATGTATGAAACATAAATCTCATCTTGATCACGAGGATTCTTAAGCGTCTGTTGTGTGGAGGTTGTGAGGGAACTGGAGCTGATCCCAGTTGATAGAACCAGTTACAAACTGCTCCATCCCATCACAGAGAAGAAAACAACCTTTCGCCTATTTATCCAAAGTGGATTTTGTTTGCACTGTTAGAGGAAGGCAACACAGATCCATGCACAATCATTTTTTTATAGGTTTAAAACCTAATGTATAAGTCACACCTTTTTGCATGAATTTCCAAGTCCTGTGACTTATACAGTGAAGATACTGATATATGTTTTTTCCCCCATATTTTTAACCCAAATTTTGGCCGAGAGCTGACAGTTTCATTCATTCTGACATGAAAAAATATCAAACATTACCATTTGCAGCCGCTAGAGGGACGTTGAGTCTTAAGGCAAACCAAGTGTCTCATTACAAGTGGCTATTAATGAGACACTTGGCTTGCCATACCAAGCCACCTTATGAGACACTTGGCTTGCCATACCAAGCCACCTTTGTCTCGCTCTGGATCTCCTGGAGTAAACGCCAAATCAGCTGCATTTCTCCACGCCGCTCAGGAGAAATGCAGCTTGACCATTGAAGTGCATTTATTAAGGAAAAGTTCAACTGAGACACACTTTTACTATAAAGTCAAGCAAACAAATAATTGTTTTTCAGTGTTAATCTTTTTTGATCATTGTTAAAGTCCTCCCATGCGTTCTCCCGTGGCCGCCATTATGGCAGCCAATCGATTTTTGGCACAACACCGGCCCACATTTCTGGGTGGTCAGCAGTGACATGTAACAAATGCGATACGTCACTGGTGACGCATAATAGATGTGACTTATACGGTGAAACGACTTAGGCCTATTTATGTTTTTTTTCTACTTTATTTGACATTTTTGGACTGATGCGACTAAAATACGGTAGTTATATGATTCACGCTGTCTAGAAAAACATGATTTATAGTTTCCACTGTTTAAAGTTTGAAAATATGTTGCCAGTCTTATTTTAAACCACCAGTTTTAACATTTTTTAGATAAAAGAGGTCTAAAGTCAAAGTATTCCTGCATATATACTGTCTCTTTAACAGAAAGGTTATTTGGTAGTCATTGTTGCAACATTTCAAAAGAAATGCAACTTTATTTGTTTGTGATGCTTTGTTTGTTTGGACCCCATGCTGATTATTTAACACAATATTCCATAAAGGTGATTGAACCGTAGGTTTGGTGTGTTTACATAACCTGCAGAAACCCTGCACTGAATGTGAACTGGTAAAGCAGTTCATCTGACATGCACGCTGGTTGCATACAAAGCTGTAAATGTTTGACTGTCTGGATGTATTTTTGCTTGTTTGTTTGACTTTTTTCTTTTCTTTTACATTAAATGTAACTGGAAATAACCTGGCAGAGTAAATCATGTGAGGTACTGTACCCAGAAAATGCTGAAATAGTGCAGCAGCACACGTGTTGTCAAAAAAGAAGAAGATGGAAGCAAAATGGTGTTTGTTTGTTTGTACAGTTGTGTGCTACTTTGTTTGGTTTGTTTATGGCGTGTGGTTTAATGCATGGAGTACTCTTTTCTGTAGCTGCTGAGAAACAACTTTGTATCCCATGAAAACCCATTTCAATAAACACACTCTGGTCACATTGCACTGGTCTATTACATTCAGTGATATCTTGAACATGTTTAGTATTAAAAAAGTCATTTTTATTAGCTTTTAGTTAAATGTTAAATATTTAACTAACAACTAATTATATTAACTCACTAAATAACTAATACAAATAATGATAAGACCTGAAAAAGAAATGGGAACATGTGAACAGCTGCAAGAATCGGGTCAATTCCAGACGGAACAAATCAGCAGCAAAATCACAAAGAACTTGCAAAATGTCAAATTTTTGATAAACTTTTGTAAAACATCAGACTGTCTGTTAAATGACCTTTATTCTGTTGTGAGTTACAGAGTTATATTTGCACAGTTTACTTTTAGAATCTATATTTGCTTGGAATCGATGTATATTGTTGAAATTATCATCCAAGTTCAATATTTAGACACTTGAAAAGTAGGACACAAAAACAAACTGATTTTACAATGTTTGGACAACATTGCTAAACACATTTTAGAATAGACATGCCACCCTTTCAATGGACTTTTTTTTTAATTTGTGGAAAATTGTGTATAAAAACACAGTTACTGAATTCCCATTTTTAAGATAATTACAGTTATTATCCAGTGACAATAAACGTTTAATTAGCCCAATATTAGCTGTTTAAAATTAATCTCCTTTATTTCCACTGGAGTTTTTTTTTTTTAACCAAGTCTAGATTTTCTTTTAGAAAATTATATGTTTAAAAAAAAATCGGAGAAATTGATAAAAGTTTTTCAAAACTACAGATGAGAAAAAATAAAGTGTACTTAATGAACCAATAAGAGAACTTGTTACAGAACAAAGCTGCTGCTAATATTTTATATCATAATGACGGAAAGAACCCATGGTTTTTGTATCTTAAATCACTTACATATCTTAAAATCTGCTGTAAAAGCACAAATGGTTTAAGAAAAAGGTATTTACGTTATTTATTGATTTGTTTTTTTAGCAAAAGGAGATTTTAGGTTAAACTGAAGTGTTTTGCTGCGAGACATCAAGAGTCCAACAGGAGAGCAGAGGAGGGGATGGACGGCAGAGGACGTGTCCTGCCCAGAGCAGGAGCCAAGAGGACAAAGTTCAAAATATCCCAAGGAAAAAAAAAAAAAAAACGAACATGGATCAGAACTGCTGAGACACAGACTTACTTAAACATTCATGAGCAGGTTTATCTCAGAGGGACTCATCTGCTGCGCCTTTCGTCCTGAGGACAGCTGCCTGCGGACTGTGAGTACAAATCCACCTGACATCTGTCACTTTGATTTTTTTTTTTATACTCTGCAGCTGTCGTGGAGTTATTTCAGATGTAACAAAGGTGCTGAAGGATTACAGCTGCAGCTTAAAATATAGGCAGGTAAACCATCAAATTAATTAGATTCATCAGATTACATTAGAAATTTGTGATTAGGGTCAAACTTTTGAATATTTTCTGATCTGATTTTGTTCGGAAAATGCTGACTTTACAGTATTTTTGTTAAAATATAAATGACTGAGCTGCACAAAGCTTAAGTATAATTTGATCTTTGACCTCATATAGTCAGCAGTAAAACCATCCCTAAAGAAGACGTTATCAGACGATCTTTAGCTCGGTGTGACCGAGGTTCATAAACAACACACGTTTTTACTGTTTGGCTTAAACCTGATAATAACAGGACCATTTGATTAGCACATTATGTTTCAAACATCCTGATTTTTATGTTTTTATACATTTCCCATCTAAAAAAAAAAAACAAAAAACAGATTTGGTCATTATTTTCACAAGCTTTGGTCAAGAGTAACTTCAAATTATAATTCCTATTCAAACACAGCATATATTTTTGATTTCTTGCATCGACAGCAATACAGATTATAAATAATCAGAAATAAGAACACGTGTGCAGATTACAAGACTCTCTTACTTACAAGTTAACCCTCATTTAAAAATGCATGAGTGTAGGCTATAGCTGATGGGTTCAAAGGTGTGTTCACTATCAAACTAATACTGTTGCCATAGCTACAAGTGAGCAGATATTAATTTTTGCATGCCATAACGTTTGTTTTTCTCTTGCTCTTATCAAACATCTCAAAGTAAGTTGTTAAAAACAACCAGGCTGTGGTAGTTAACCCTAACCCATACAGACGGATCATAGCTTTTTCAGCACACATGTCAACTGCACTTCAGTTTAACACACGCATGTCACCAACATGCCAAGAGCGTCAGCGTGGGAGAAACTAAATGGATGTTCAGGCTGTGGGAGAGCCTGAGACGATGTGCCACCTTAGCATTTCTTACGAGTGCTCAAACAGCATGGCTTAGTAAAATGAGGTCAGTCTGTGTCTTTCACCCCTCGGTTTAACAGAGCCGCCTTATCTACAGAGTGTAAACCTTTGCTGGTGACTGCAATCTTTATCATTTGTATACCGGTACATCAATCGGCTCGGCTGCTGATGTGTTATTATGGAGAATCGGTCAGAGGTAACCATCGGTCAGAATGACCTGCATGTTTCACACCCTGCCAGTAATGATCAAACAAACTAATGTCATTTATGTGTTAAAGCAGCAGCTCTTATATTATTTAATAATCCACAAAGCCTGAATCTAGTATTTAATTAAATTTCTAAGATTCCTTAAAGGATCAGCTGCCACCTTCTATGCCAGGGTTTCAGACTAAGATCATCTCATATTAAAAAAAAAAAAAAAAAAAGGAATGGCCTTCTGGCCATTTTAATCAAGCTTTATAATGATGTTATGCAAATTCTCATGCAATGTTTAGATCATGTGCAATATGCTTGGAGTATATGTTGAGGGTGTCTCTCAGCTACTACCTCGTTCAATTTTAGCTCAGCAACAAAAAATGTGAATAAGTCATAACCGTTTGCATGTTGGCTAATGTCAGTTAGCTGTAGATTAAACCAAACTGGGTTGACTCCAAAAGCTATTCAGGTCTAGATGTAAACCTACAAATAAAAACAACTTTCTGTGAGTTGGTTAAAACTGTCCAGTCTGTTATAAAATGTTTTGCTAACAGGCAAACACGGGTTGACGTCTTAACGCCACAGTTTTAAGCAAAGATGCTGTGCACTGTGCTGCGCTTGGAGTTTGTGCTGTAGCTCAGTCTCAGCTACTAACACACCAAAGTGTCTCGAGGTCAAGGTTCTTTATTGTCATTCACATCACATGTGGTACATGTGGTGGAACAAAATTGTGTACACGGGGTCCCAGTTACATCCAACTAAGTATAAATTGTAAAGAAAAACAATAATAAGGTCTAAAATATGAACAAAGAAATATGCTAAACTAAGAATGTGCTAAACACTAGTACAAAAAAATACGCCGAACAGCAGCATCACCAACATGAGTGTGTGTGAGCAGATGAGGATGAATGAACACAGCAGCATGAAATAAATCAGCAGCATGAGATTAGCATCCAAATACAGTATTTGCTGTTACTATATAGCAGTTTTTGTATTTCTGAGATCAGTTGTCTGTAGAGCCATTTTGAACTGGGTTGACTATACAGTATAATAATCAGTTGAAGATGTATATCTAAAGATTACTTTCACACAAAAACATTACCTTTTTGCCTTGGACAGCAAAAGTGCCAATCACTGTGGTGGTAGCACTCTGTGACGTCAGCCCCTTAAGGATGGATAAACCATGTAAGTTATTGGAGGTGCTTCCATGAGCAGAGCACTGAACACATCTCTGCTCTATGAGATGATTAAGAAGCAAACCTGATTATAACAGGACACCTCTGATCACCAAGGACTTTCGTTTTCTCATAGACACGAACACTAAGCAAATTGCAAGTATTAATCAGCTTATTCATGCGTCCACAAATATATATATATCAATTAATTATTTTTATTTCTTTTGCAACATTTCCTTTATCAGATGGGAAACAAAGAGGTTAACTGGCAGCTTGGTTACACAACTGACTTCCAGTTGTTGGTTCTATAACATTGTGGTCCTTTTCAGGCGTAACCATGACAACAGAGCCCCCTAATGGTCCACGACATCGAAACATCAAGACCTGTCAGGAAGAAGACACCTCCAGTCACGGTATCGTAGTCAAACTGTGTTTTAACGGAAAGAGTTTTGCATTTTAATCACTGTCCGAAAACGTGAAAACAAAGAGATGTGAATAGATGGGTTGGTTGGAGGTTTTGTGCGTTTTGATGTATTTCAAAATCAACAAAACTTAAAGCCATCTCCTTTCTTAAACTGTAAGAGCAGTGGAACAATTATGCAAAGTGCTGGATTTACAGTCTCACAGCTCAACATAATGCAGTTTTGTGAATCAAATGTAAATTGTGAGGTTGAGACAGTTTGTGCAACATCTGTTCCTCCCTCTGCAGATGGGAGTCGTGCCTTTGAGCAGGAGGAAGAGCAAAGACAGTGGCAAAAATATGTACAGGTAAATCAGATGCTTCTCACTCATTTATATCCAACATTTTATTGGTGTTCCTGCACTGAGCTCCAAATGAAACATGAAGAGGGAAGCATGTAACTAAAAGGGAATCATCTCATTAGAAATGTGAAACACATACAAGGACAGAGAAGAAAAACAAACTGGAAAGAAATAACCCATTTTTTTCTCTTGCACGTGTGTAGAAGCTAAAAGTGAAGGTTTTGGACCAGATCCAAGATCATCTCGGTGAAATTCTTGACAAAGCTCTGACTGAGTCCATTGAGCCCCCCTCTCACATTAGGTCCATATTAAATGGAAAAACGAGTCAGAAACAGCCATCCAGGTGAGAGGGCTGCAGAGTTTACAGTCCCACACGCTGGTCTGTAGATTCCTGTGGCACATGTCTGACTGTTTGTCTGTGTGATTTGTGTTAGAACGCAGAGAATGGACGATGGCAAAGTGTTCGTGGAGCGGGCGTCGCTGCTGGAGTGAGTAAAAAACATGCAGAAACAAAATAAAAATAAAAAAAATGAAAGTGCAGCTCTCAGTGGAGAAAATGACTGATTTTATTTATTTATTTTTTATTTTTTATTTTATTAAATTTATTCATTTCAAAATAAATATAAAAACAAGAAAATTATTTACAAACCAGATTTTAAAATAAATCAATACATGAAATGACAGGAGGCAGAAGAAGAAAAAAATCTTATCATGTCTGCCCCTTCTTCAGTCTATAATGAATTCAAACAATCAATTCAAACAGCAATCACATATGAAAAAAAATATAGAATAATAAATTACTTCTCACACAACACCATATATAGTCATTTACATTTATATCAATTTATGAATATTTGTTCAGAAATTTAGTTTTAATCATCTTCTTAAATATAGAAACTGACTTTGCAATTTTAATATCAGGTTCTAAACCATTCCACAATCGTATTCCCTGTACTAAAGTAGACCTACTTTTTACTGAAAGTTATCTGAAAAAGACACATCTTCTTGTGTCTTGTTTTGTCTTAGTAACAGTCCCAACACTCAACAACAGCAGACATAAATAAATAAATAAATAAATAAATAAATAAATAAATAAATAAATAAATAAATAAATAACTCTTCATGCTTGAGGGTTATGTGACTAATTATCTCTAGCCTGCTTAAATGCAAATCAGGGAATAAATAAATGTTTCCACATACCCAAAATGTTGATTTACTATTAATTTTTTCCTGAACAGAAATTGAAAAAAGACCATTTTTGTCAGGAAATGTTATAGGAATTTATAATATAAAAAGGCCAAATTTAATAAGTAAAATCACACCAATGCTGTAAATTTCCATATTATTTTGATTTTCATAGCTTTTATTTATTATTATTAATTCATTTTATGTTGTCTTCGCTCCATCAGCGAACTGTTTGAGATCAGCCACATCAGGACCATCTACCACATGTTCATCGCTGTTCTGCTCATCTTCTGTTTGAGCACCCTGGCTGTGGACTACATCGATCAGGGCAGGTCTGTGACATAAGTGCATGTGCAGAATAATGATGAGTTAAAAAGAAAAAACAATGCCTTTTCTACATCCTACAGAATTCTATGAACTGTGGAGCTTTCTGGGGAGAATCGTACACTCTTTTCCCCTCATTTATCAATAATGGTTATGAAGGAAAATTTCTTCAAACATGTTGGGTTAAAATCTCAAAATCAGACTAAAAAATAATATTTTCTGAAAAAATACATTAGGAAAACCGAGTTTTGAATGAATTCGCTAAAATGTGTTAATAAAATCTAAAACTGATTAATAAAGCTAAATGAAGAATGCTAGCTATAAGCTAAAAATGATAGCTATATAATAAAAATACCAAAATACTATAGTTAAATGTAGAAAAAAATGCTAGCTATATGCAGCAAAATGATAAAGGCTACAGAAGGTGGACCTGTGAGCGGAAGGTCGCCAGTTCAACTCCCCGTACCGACAACATCAAAATGTGGGTGGGAATGGTGAAACATCCACACCTGCCTCCACCCTCATTTGCCCCACTCTGGGCCCTTAACCCCCACCATCTGCTCCCCCGGACATCCTAGACAGCAGCTCTCTGCTCCACACAGTGGTTTGTGGTTGCATCAGAAGGGCATCTGGCGTAAAAACAATTGTCAAGTCTTTGTGTGACTTATTAGCTGTGGCGACCCCTGAAGAAGGGAGCAGCCAAAAGAAAAAATATGCATCAAAATGATTGCTAAAAGCAACAAAAGTACAGAAAAATGCCATCCATCCATTATCTTTACCTGCAGTTTCCTTTCCAAATCGCAGGGGTTACTGGTGCCCATGTACAGCAGTCACTATGAAAGTGGCCGGGGACACCCTGGACAGGTTGCAAGTCCATCACAGGCACACATAGAGACAAACGAGACAAGCATTCACTCTCTCACTCTCACCTATAGTTAAAGTTACCAGTGACATGCACGTTTTAGGTCTGTCAGAGGAAATTGGAGTAGCTACCTTGAGAAAACCCACGCATCCTCGGGGAACATGCAAACTCCACCCAGAAAGGTCCTCAGCCCGGATTCGACCCGGCGACCTTCTCACTGAAAGGCGCCAGCTCTATTAACTGTGTCACTGCGCCACCCTGTAGTTAAAAGCTAGAGTGTTAAAAGGGTAGCTATAAGCCAAAAGTAGCTACATTTTACCTAAAGGGGAGCTAAAAGTCAACAGCAGCAGAAAGGTTAACTAAAAGCTAAAAATAACAAAATCCTAGTTAAAATAAATGTTAACTAAAATAATTAAAGAGCCAGTCAAAAGCTCAAAGTGCTAAAAGACTAGCTAAATGTTTGCTAAAAGAAATGTAAGAAGGCAAAATTAGAGCCAGTGTGCTGATGCCAATTTTAATTGGAACAAAAATGATGGAAACATCAGAGTTCATGCTGACTCAGCAATCACACAAAGAGGATGAGGTTGAAACATTTACATTTTTTTTTTTTTTTTTTTTTTTTTTTTACTTATCAGACATTTCAGTCAGCCCTGCACGTATTGGATCGTTGTCATCCTGGAAGAAATTGTTCCCTTCAGGATAAAAACATTTTTTAACAGTAAAAAGGTGATCACCAGAACTTGTTTATATTGATTTGCAATCATTTCTCTCTCGGAGGACCCAAACACCAAGCAGCAGTAAAACTTGCAGGTTTTTCTTTCACATCTGTAGATTTTTATGGTCAGGACACGGGCACCGGCGACCCCCGTGACGCAAAATGGAAGAAGTGGGTAAAGATAATGGATGGGTGGATTTTTATGGTCAGACGCTTCTCAAGCTTCATGACCGTGAACCAAATCGAATAGAACTTAATTATAGCCCAAAGCCCTTTAAGAAACTTCCTTCTTCGCTCATTTTTTAATGTTTCTCCTCATTGTGTTGCTTCCCTCGCTGCTCCTCCGCTCATCTGGCAGCAGGGGAGAACATAATCAATCCTTCTGAGAGTTGCTCCGATTGCTTTGGGCAGCTCAGTAATGATTTTGGTTTTTGTTGTTTGCAGTTTCAAATATTTTTTTCATCTGAGAACAAGCTTCAAAAGACAGCTCCTCTGTGTGCAAATTATCTGATGGATTTAACCTTGGTTAGCATTGATTTTGACAAAGATAACTGAAGAAACAAAAAAATAATTAAATTCCTTGAAGGCATAACTGCCCGGCCGCCTTTCATGCCACAGTTTCAAACTAACATGATCTTATGATCAGAAAGGGCTTGTAGCTACTACCATGCCAAGTTTTAGCACAACATTAAGCTACAATAAAGCCATGTTTGTGTTGGCTAAGACTGATTATCTGTGGTGGCCATCTTTTCATTGAAACCCATCGTTTTTATGAGGTATATTCAATTTGTTTTGGTATGGTACGGTGGCCCTAAGGTGTAAATGAACAACATTTTAAAAATAAATAAATAAATAAATACATACATAAAAAACATAATTACATTTGGAAAATAAACAACAAAAACAAAAAAATCACAACAATATTTGAAAAAATGGAATTACATTTGAAAAAAATACATTTGAAAAAAAAAAACAGAATTACATTTGAAAAAACAGAATTACATTTGAAATAAACGGAATTACATGCAAGCGCAAGTGTCTGGAATCGTATTAGAAAAAGCAGAATTACACTAAGCAGAAGTGATCAATGCTGAAGTGGCCAGAATCACATTAGAAAAAACAGAATCACATTAGAAAAAAAAAAGAATTACGTTAAGCCAAAGCGGAAGTGGCCAAAGTGGAAGTAGCCCAAATCACATTAGAAAAAAAAAGAATTAAATTAAAAAAAAAAAAAAAAAAAAAAAAATCACATTTGAAAAAAACAGAATTACATAAAAAAAAAAAAGGAATGACATTTGAAAAAACAAAATTGCATTAAGCCAAACAGGAAGTTTATTTATTTGTTTATTTATTTATTTATTTATACTTTATTAACCGCATAAAACTACAAAAACTTCCTGTTTGGCTTAAAGTAATTCTGTTTTTCAAAGGTTATTCCATTTTTTTTCAAATGTGATTCTTTTTTTTTTTTTTTTTTTTTTTTTTTTTTTTAAAATATTATTTAAATTTTAAAAAGTAAATGTACCGTAATTAAGTTTTTTTTCTAATGTGATTCCGGCCACTTTCGCTTTGGCCACTTCCGCTTTGGCCACTTCCGCTTTGGCTTAATATAATTCCGTTTTTTCCTAATGTAATTCTATTTTTTTCTAATGTAATTCTGTTTTTTCTAATGCAATTCAATCCACTTCCACTTTGGCCACTTCCGCTTTGGCTTAATGTAATTCCGTTTTTTTCAAATGTAATTCCATTTTTTTTTTTTTTTCAAATGTAATTCCGTTTTTTCAAATGTTGTTTATTTACACCTTTGGGCCATCATAGTACGGACAAACACACAAGCAAAAACATAGCCTCCCTTGCACATTCAGGGGTAGGATATAATAATAATTAGCATGAAAGAGTGTTGAAGTGAGTACACGCTTGCTGTTATCACAATGGAAGATATTATATAAAATGAGAGAAACAAAATCAAAGTGTTTAGCTGATGTTCAGCACTTTGGTTCAGCTGTGGCTGGTGTTAAAGCACTTTATAAATAATGCTGATGATGATGGTGAGCTATTTCTCCTAATTAAAGCTTTAAAAGTGAGAAAAGGTGACCAGAAAATATTAAAGCAGAAAATGCAGTACATTATAATGTTATCTTCTATAATAGTTGGAACCCAAAATGCAGGGAGGGCTCGGAGAACTCTGGTCAAAAGTAAAAAAAATCTTTAATGAAAAACTAACAAAAGGGCTAACGTGCAGCAAACACCTACATGAAGGCATGAAGGGAGACAAAAACCAGGACGTCACACAGAACATGAAGCATGAACAGGGAGTCTTCATGAGAAAACGCCCAGACCATATCTTCTTTACATTTATTGAAAAGGTTCAAATCTATTTTTTTACAACAGTTTCCACTTTGTCCATTTAATGATGATTTGTGTGATTTTTTTTTTTAACTTTCAGGTTGGTCTTGGAGTTTGACTTGCTCTTCTATGCTTTTGGGAAGCTGGGGACAGTCACCTGGGCGTGGGTGGTTATGTTTGTTTACACCCTGTTTGTTCCCTACTACACCCTGAACTTTTGGGGTTCTTTATATCACAAATTCCCCTACAAGTTGGGCCTGTCCCTGGGTATGGGGTTGGTCCTGTCGGTCATACAGACCTGCGTTCTGGGACTGTTCCCAATCTACACTGTTGTGCACCACCAGCTGCCACCGGCATCACGCTTCATTGTTATTATGGAGCAGGTAAGTATGCACTTTGATTGCATGTTTGGTCACATGTTAGTGTTTCCATTTGTTGAAAAGACACAATGTAGCAACGTTTAACACTGATTCTCCAACCTACTGTACATTCTAACTTTGTCCAATCGTCTCAGATTCGATTTCAGATGAAAACCTACTCGTTCATAAGAGAAACAATTCCTGTTTGTATGAAGAATTGTCCAAAGGAAGGTAATGTACCATATTGTTTTGACGCGAGGTGTATTAACTCCGCCGGCACTTTCATTACTCACAGTGACACTCCCAGACACATGGGGAAAATGACTAAAACTGAACCTAGAAAATGATTTATACTGACATCAAACCCAACAATAAAAACACTTCCGCACAATAAAGAAGTCCAAATTTGAACTTGTCAGAGAGTTATTGTTACATTGGTCTTTCAAAGGAAATTAGGTGAGCATTGTGACATTAACTGCTGAAGAAATAAACAAAAAATGTGAAAATAGTGAACTTTTTTATGTCTAAATGTGACTAAATGTGATTTTAAACACCATCAGATGTTATAGTGAATGAAGTGTGGACCACATACCTTTTAAAGTTTTTTTTTAAACTGAATTTTGATTTATTACTCACTAAACATATTATTGAGTAACATTTTTGCAGCTCAAACTGAATATTTGTCATAGTGATAACTGAACTGTCTGAATTTCAGGGGAAAAGCCCAGGTTTCCAACATTCTCCAGCTATCTGTACTTCCTCTTCTGTCCAACCCTTATCTACAGGGAGTTGTATCCTCGGTAAGTCATTCAGCCTTCATCATGTTTTTGAGCTAGGCTGAGCACCGCTGTTTGTATGGCACACCTTATTATTGCCAGCATTGTTGGATGTTCTTCTTTTGGACTTTAGGACTCAATCCAAACTTTAGGAGTCACTTTAACTTAAGAAGGCCACTGCAGCTATTCAACATTAGCCAACACAAAAAGGGTTACAGCTCAGTGTAACAGATACAGAACTAAAATATGGTGTGGTCATAGCTGTGAGTCATTCACAACACATACTCTGAGCATGACTTCATGTGATGTTGCATAAGATTGTGCACATCATTTTTAAGATCAAAGGTCATGCTTAATAATCCAGGTAAACTCCAGCAAAGTTGTCAGGTCCTCTAGACGTTTATTTTTTATTTTTTTATTTTTTTGAAACATTTAGTTTTTCATCCAAAGGACATCATCAGTCTGAGGAGCCACAACAAACTCAGTCCCATAAGTTGCTTACTCACATAATGGGCCAACCAGTTTAATGATGGTTTCTGTAATCCGCACTCTTCCCCTCTCGACTCCTCTGAGGCAGCCATAGCCAAAGTGGTTCAAAACATCAAATCAATCAATCAATCAACTTTATTTATATAGCACATTTCAAAAACCACAGGGGTAACCAAAGTGCTGTACAACACAAAAGACAAGTTAATTAAAACGATAAAAACATACAAAGCAA
>JARVGQ010001639.1:22177025-22188093 GCA_031762355.1 Hypsolebias martinsi | reverse complement strand
AAACAAAAAAAAAAAAAAAAAAAAAAAAAAAAAAAAAGTTTGTGGGATTTGAAACCACAACAGGATGCAGATTTTCAAAATGCTTTGCAAGGATAACAATGCTGAGTATTTTTTTTAGAATTCCTTTTATGAAACAGTTGTGAATTGCTTTTTTAGCTAAATTAGTTTATTTTAAATCTGCCTGCAAATGAATAAGCTCACAACAACTTGATTTGGAACTGGAGCCTCTGCTTCACTGCTTCCAACATGGAAACCACAGCATTCACAGAGAAATGTTCTGGTTTGTAGCACTTAACAATAAAATAGTAAGTGAAGTGCATGAGCTCTGTCCAACAGGCTGGATTCAATTTCCTTCCTGCAGAATGTAGCACAGTCACTAAGCTGGCCATGATCATTTTTGAAATAAACAAATCTGAATAAAATAAAAAAGGCAAATAGAACGTAAAGTCACAAAAATAATCCAGAGAGGTTTATTGGTTTCATCAGCTGCAGGTTTGTCAAAGCACCATAAGTAGCAGAACAGAACAATAACCAGCTTTTAAGTACTTTTTTTTTTCCAGTGGCAGTAAGTTGCATTCAGGAACAGTGGTACTTTGTACTTAAATCAAAACCAACACTTTGGTGCTTCTCTTTTATGCATACAATGTGCAAAACCCTTCACAGATGAGTGTAATTCTCAGGGAACAGAGGTTGAAATGGATCGCATGTGAGCCTCACACAGAGTGGGGGAAGGGCAGGAGTCGTTGCAGCCATAAACAGGGATTAGAGATGAAGAGCAAGCAAATACTCGCTTACTGCTATCTGACATAGCAGCCAGCGCCGCCCTGTCGCTGTGCATGTAGCTCTGTGACATTTATGGGGTCAGCTTTAACAAAACGTGGCTCAGGAAGCAAGCAGAGATGTGGTTTTACTCCTTAAATGTGTGTGTACCTTTACAATCAGGAATTTGGAAACAGAAGTCAGAAAGAACGGAGAGATTCCAACAAAAAGAGACAGAAAGTCCCTGGATTTACCCTGACATGACCGAACGTTTCTTTTAGCACGAAGCAGAGGACAGATTTTATCCATCTTAGGTGCACAGACAAACTAAATCACTCCAGAAGATTTCTGAGGGCTTGCAACAGGAGCTACAGTCATAACAAGCCTTGGTAGCATAACTAAGAGGTCCAAACCACATGCTGGGGATGAGGATGATCAAAGAGACTTCACTAAATCATCCAGTCATATGGCTGCACCCCCTCAGAAAGAAACTCACTTTAGGGGACAAGTTTCCATTAAAGACAGCACGCACATGAAACAACAATGCTGTAGTCAGTGGAACAAACAAACTGTGTGTCACAGAAGTGCTTTTCTTAAAACAAGCACTCGACAGATCACAGGAAGCATTAATCCAATGAATGAGAACAAAAAAATACAGACATGACTTTTCAACTCGAGGATAAGAAAGTAAAACGCGACGGAGCTTTAGGGTCACGCTGAGAAAAAATATTTAAAAAGCCATAAAATTACGAGAATAAAGTCGTATGAGACTTTTTTTTTTTTAACCATTATTTTTTCCACGAGTTGGATCCACGATGCTACCTGTCAATCAATCCAGTAGGCGTGTCAGGAAATTACCAATCCAAAGCTAAATGCTCGTTACCTGCAGAGCTGCTGCAGCCCATCAGAACGTACCACCTTACTGTAAGCAGGTTCAAAGTCCTGATACTGATAATAATCTGACGCTGATGAGAAAACAGATTAAACATCTTGTTTGCAAAACCAATACCAAAGTATAATTTAACAAGGTGCTTAACATGCTTCATTTTACCACAGTTAAAATGCAGTAAACCTGCTTTATCGTGTCGGAGTTCGGATAATATTACGACTCATTTAGCTTCGAATTGGTCATTTGCTGACATGCCTCCTGGATTGATTGACAGGTCGCGTTGTGGATCCAATGCGTGGAAAAAATAATGTTAAAAAAATATATATATTAGTCTCGTATGACTTTATTCTCGTAATTCTACAACTTTATTCTTGTAATTTTATGGCTTTTAAAATAAATTTTCTTAGCGTGGCAATGCAATTTTTCTTTTTTTTTTTTGTTAAAGCTCCGTCATAGTAAAAGGATCCCAAAGGGTTTTGGGGCCCAGTCTCGATTTTCTTTTGTCCAAGTGCTTTAAAGGAGCAGACGGCAGAAAGTTAAAAAAAAAAAAAAAAAAAAAACTTATACAGCACAGTCTTAATTTACCAAAACAGCTTAAATGCATGAATTTGTTTAAATATATTTCAACACAGTGGAATAAATATAAAAAATACAAATATCTGCATGAAAATCTTATACAACGAAACAGCGATGGTGAGAAATGCTTAAAGTCGTTTCATTCTCTAGTGGTTTGAGACAGAATAGAACCATCTACTAACTCACAGACAGAGTTTGTTGACGTGCAGCGCTGCTCTGGGCTGTCCCTGCTCAGATTAGGATTCTGGAGGCTCATCAGCCTTCATGTGACCTAAACCATGCACAGTACACACTGGGGAGTTTTGTATTAAAATAACATGCAGTTTAAGGAAAGAGAAGCTGGAAAACAGAACTGCTTTTGTTTACAGGAAACCTTCATCAATAGTCACAGCGACTACATATTTAGTGTCATATTTAAAAAGAAAAGGTTCAATTCTGAAGGAAAAAAAACTGTTGTTTGTATAAAAATATTACATTTATGCAAAGATGTTTTATTTCACAAAAATCCAGTTAAAGTCTTTCAGTTCCAGCCATGCTTTTTTTTAGCAATGAAAATGTGAAGGTTCACATGAAAACAGGAACCGATCAGACATTTTGTGCTTGAAATACCCAACGAAGTGGTTGGACGCTTAAAAAAACTAAGTTACTGGTGCATACCATTAAACATTTTAGCATTAAGGTGAAGCAAAAACTCTGAACGCAAAAAAAAAAAGTTTTAACAGACAAAATGTGAAAGTCATTTCGAACTTGATCTTGTCTTCACGTCCTTTCTTGAGGGACTTTCCTTTCGTTACGGTCCGTGCAAAGCCTCTTTCAGTAAAAAGCAGTCAGCTGGAGGCGGTAGGACACTTATTTTTGAGCACGCTGTCTCGCTAACCGCTTCATGAAGCAGCAGGTTACAGCTGAGATGATGACGATGCCGATGAATAAAGCTGAAGAGACTCCAACCACCAAAGGGATGAGGAGGAGGTCTTCCACTGACGAAAAGATTTAAAACGTCATGATTTGGACACATTTTCCAAGAAGGATGTTCAGATAGTAAAACTGACCTTAAGTGTAGTGAAGCTTAGGTATGAGATAAAATGTAATGGAAAATATTTTGATTATTTAAGTTTAAGTCTTCTGATTTGCTCAGGCCTCCTTTCTTTATGTAGCTTACCTGCTAAAAATGGATTTGACATCGCTTAATAAACAGATTGACCGTCATAACGGTGAACAGACCCCAAGCAGATTAAACTGATGATCATTTCAGTCAAAAACCTTCAGAGGTTCAGTAGTAAGAAAAATATCACTAATAATCTTTTCCAATTGAAATTCCTTCATTTTTATCAACCCAAGCTGGTTTCTAGATATGTATAAACTTCACTTTTTCTCTAAAAGATGAATAAAAACTGACTGTAAAGGAAGGAATGTGTAAATTGACGACGGAGCTTTAGGGCCATGCTTAAAAAAATGTTAAAAGCCATAAAATTACTAGAATAAAGTTGAATAAAGTCTTAATATTATGAGAATAAAGTCAAGAGACTTCGTTTTTTTTTTTTTTTTTTTCCCACAAGTCTGATCTATGATGCGACCTGTCAATCAGTCAATCCAGGAGGCGTCAGCAAATGACCAATTCGAAGCTAAATGAGTCATAATATTATCCAAACTCTGACACAATAAAGCAGGTTTACTGCATTTTAACTGTGGTAAAATGAAGAATATTGAGCACCTTGTTAAGTTATACTTTGTTATTGGTTTTACAAATAAGGAGATGTTTAATCTGTTTTAACATCAGCATCAGATTATCATCAGTATCAGGACTTTGAACCTGCTTACAGTAAGGCGGTACGTTCTGATGGGCTGCAGCAGCTCTCTGCAGGTAACGAGCATTTAGCTTCGGATTGGTCATTTGATGACATGCCTACTGGATTGATTGACAGGCCATGTCGCGGATCCGACTCGTGGGAATAAATAAATAAATAAGAGATCTGCTAAAAAAAAAGTCTCATACGACTTCATTCTCGTAATTTTATGGCTTTTAAATTTTTGTTTTCTTAGTGTGGCCCTAAAGCTCTGTCGTAAAATACAAATGAGCTAGGCTCTATAATTATTTTGAGGTCAAGAATAAAGGGTTAAAACTTAAACTGGTTGTCTTCCAACTCCAAACCAAATGTTACAGCTGGACCTTTTCCATCCATTAGTTTGATCTTAAAAATCTAAAATAAAACATTTCTCCTCCCTCCTCACTACTCAGATGCCACCAGCTATTTTTTTAATAAAATGGGGAGTTGTTAGAATTGAATGAAACTAAATAAAAGTGTGATAAATGTTTTGTTTTAAACAGAAACCTTCATATTCATTCACTATAGTAAGAATCATTTAGAAAACAATGAAGCTCTCACCTCTGGCATACAGGTACACAGTCACTGCATTGGACTCTGCTTTGGCGCCAGACTTGTACCAGCCTCCATGTGGGTCCTGCCCCCACGCCTCAGCGCGACACATGTACATGCCCTGGTCTTCTTCTGTCGCCGTGTGCACCCTCAGTCTGTAGCTGACAGCAGACAGCCGGTCGATACTGAGCTCACTCTTGTTGTTTAGTATATTTGCGACGCCGCTGTACATCAGAACAGCTATAAGTGAGGGCTCTTTGACAGCAGGGGGCTCTAATGGAGCTGATTCCTTCTTGGTAATTTTGGGGATTGGCCATCGCAGCCACTGCACCTGAGCCTGGGTGGGACCTGTGGCTGTCACAGTGACGTTGCAGATTAAGGTGATGGTGCTTCCCCGTTTTAGCAGGGGGCCGCGGGGGAGCTGAGCCACAGCTGAAACCAAAACGTCTGTAGAATAAAGGAAGTGATGCGTCGTTATTAACATGAAGAGAACCAACATAATGATCAAAATGTTTTGCAGTGCACTCAAGAAAAAAAAAAGTAAAATTTAACTTTATAAATATTTAGATAAACTTCATGAAACAAAGACTACGGAAGAGGATTAGAGCCACGGTGCAAAAATTTGTTTCCCTTAATTCTGAGAAAAAAAAGTCTGAATTCTGAGATGAATTCTTTTTACATTCATTTACATGCTGACATTACCGTAATTCCTCAGATTTAATCTCAGAATTTTGAGACTAAAGTCAGAATTCTGAGATTAAAATCAGAATTCTGAAATTAAAGTCAGAATTTTGACTTTAATCTCAGAACTCTGACTTTTTCCCTCAAATTCTGACTTTTTCCCCCCCTCAAATTCTGACTTTATTCTCAGAATTCTGAGATTAAATCTGAGGAATTACAGTAATGTCAGCATGTAAATTAATGTAAAAGGAATTATTCTCAGAATTCTGATTTTTTTTTTTCCTGAAATTCAAACTTTTTCCTCTGAACTGTGACTTTAATTTCAGAATTCTGATTTTAATCTCAGAATTCTGACTTTAGACTCCGAATTCTGAGATTAAATCTGAGGAATTACGATAATGTCAGCATGTAAATTAATGTAAAAGGATTTAATCTTGGAATTCTGACGCTTTTCCTCATAATTCTGACTTCAATCTCATAATTCTGACTTCAGTCTCATAAATATGACTTTTTTCCTCATTATTTTGACTTTACTCTCAGAATTATGATTTTTTTTTTTCACAGAGAAAAAAAATGCACCGTGGCCCTAATCCTCTTCCATATAAAGACACATAAGTAGTGTTGGATGACTTGTAGCAGGTTTCTCTGCAGTCACATGGTCTACAACCAAACCCCAACAAGACATTCAAAAATGACAAACTTAACACCAGAATAGCACAGGAGCTGCTCAACTGTAAAGTCACAGTAAAAGTGGAAATAACTAAATATGGAAGAATACCATCGGTCTGCATCTGTGCTGAAGGTATTAAGAGAAAGTATTAAAGCATAAACATGCTCAGAGTTGATTTAAACTGACAGACAGTGTCTGAAAGCCCCTCTGGACTGAACTGGTGGGCAAACAGAGAAACTGTTTTATCCATAAAGCACTAGTTGGTACGGTATAAAAAATAGCATTAACAGCTACTTGAGGCTCACCTTTGGTCTTCAGGTTGACAGTGACACCCTCTGACCTCTGGGTGAGTGTTGCAGGCGTAGAGGGACCAGGGTTTTTCCTTCCAGCATAAACACTCACCACACACCGATACACCCCTGAGTCGGAGGGCTGAGCTGAGAAGAGCTTCAGGGAGTATTTCCTCTCTGCGATTTTCTCCATGGAGCCCCCACTTGCTCTGCTGAGGTCATCTCCCCAGCTCACAATGCCGTCTGGACTCATCTGGGCCACCTGAACCTTAACAGAAAGCATGTCACAGTCCCCCCCGTTCAATGATCTGTTACGCCTTTACGTCATGCTACACACACAAATATTGAGTCAAATCATAAACTTTTCACAATAAAATAAATGAGCAGAAGGAAAACTTGAATACCTCGACTCCTCCTCCCACTGCATCACTGCTGACAGATCCCCGCTTCATCCACTGCACCAACAGACCTGAGTTCACCTCCGACGGCAGGCCCAGCACCTCACAGGTCAGGATGAGAGGAGACCCAACCTGGAGGGTCACCTCCCCTCTGGGTGAGGACGTTACACTCAGAGACTCCGCTACAGAGAAGAAGGCATGTTGAGACAAGAGCCTCAGAATCAGGAGCTCCATAAACACATCCATACCAAAATGGAATAACATAAAATGTGAAACAACGCAAAACATTTTGACACTACGTACAGCTGAAAACAGATGTTTACAGACACGGTAAAAAATATACTGTATATACATTTATTTTTTTCCTCTCTGTCTGACATTAAATCAGAATATTTCCTGTTTTAGATCAGTTAGGATTCACAAAATCATTCCCAGTTGTTAAATACTCGAATGAGGTTTTTGCACTTTATTTAAAGTCACACACTTGAATTACTACACCTTTATATAATCTGAGATGATGATGATGATATCATGGCATTGAAAGCTTTTGATAGACCAGCTGACACATGTTTGAATGAATTAGAGGCACACCTGTGGATGGCACACCTCCAGCACACTCCATCTTTGTTTGACATCAGTTTAAAAAAGAAGTGTGTGAGCAAGGCAGCCTACAAACCTGACTCAGATCCACTCTGATGTCAGGAGGAATGGGGCCAATTCAACAAAACTATTTATTGTGAGAAGCTTGCAGGATACCCATAATGTTTGACCCAACTGATACAGTTTAAAAGAAATGCAGCAAAACACTAAGAACATGTATGCAAACTTGTGACTTTAAGGAAAGTAAAAAAATCTCACATTATTCAGGTTATACATTCCCATTACGTCAGCAAAGAGAAAATATTTTGTAAATTCTAACAATCAATTGCATTTGCAATAATATCGCAATATGATAAAACAAAATTTTCTAATTGCAAAGGCTGCAATTTGACTGATCACGTGATCTGGTTACAGGACTTGCGAGTGAGCGGAGCGGAACAAAGCGGAGCAGGGAGAAGTCAACACTTTGCTTGAACCGGTTGCACAGTGGCGTCAGGCTCGACAGAAGCTGATACATCTGACAGTTTGGTACCAAAGAGCGGCAGCATGTCCGTTGTTTGAAATTATTTTGGCTATAAAAAAAAGACGACGCTGCACAATGACATGTACAGGTAGTCCTTGGGTTATGACGGTCTTGAGTTACAACGTTTCGAGGTTACGACGCATCTCCCATTTACTTATTTCGAGTTACGCGGTTTTACGTAGTAAATGTCGTAACTCAGCGGCGCAGCAGTGGAAGAATATTGTACTGTACGCGGTGCAGCAGCGGAGGAATACTGTACTGTACGCCGCTCTAGACCGAGGAGGACGGCGTCAACAGCATCCCAGTAGGCCATTAACTCTTTTTGCCCTTCATTATTGCTGCCAAATATAATAATAATTGATAATTATGTAGGGTACTGTGTTAGGATAGGCTAAGTGCTTGGTAATACAGTACTGTATGTATATGGTAAAGTATGTACGTACGTTCTGACTTACGTCGAAAATCAGTTTATGACGATGCGCAAGAACGGATCTACGTCGTAAGTCGAGGACTACGTGTATTGTGCAGAACCTGCCTTGCTGTTGTTGCTACCTCTCAAGGTAACAACACAAATCTTTATCAACACTTCAAAAAGCACCACAAAGCCATTTACGATAGTTGCATGGCTAGAATGCCAACGACAAGTGCTTCAACTTAAAGTAAGCAAAATTACCAGCCAACAGGGATCACTGACCGAACTGTTCAAAGGTATTACTCCGTATGAACATGATTCGAAGCAGCACATGGAAATAACTTGAGCAGTAACAGAGTTCATAGCAAAAGACATGATGTCCATTAATATAGTGACCAAGCCTGAGTTTACTGCTTTGGTAAACACAATGGATAAGCGGTACAGGATGCCCTCACTCACACATATTAGCCAAGTTGCCATCCCGGAGCTAAACGAAAATAATAATAATAATAATAATAATAATAATAACGTATAAACAGAGTTGCAGCGGAGCTGAAAACAGAGGAGTTTTTTGCAACTGAAACAGATGATTTATTACTTGTGTTCATTGAAAAATACATGAAAAGTAGATATTGAAAAAAATTGTATATTAAATTGCGATCGTAATATTGAGGTTAAAAAATTGCAATTCGAATATTTTCCAAAATCGTTCAGCCCTAATTCTAACTGACCTAAAACTCTGATTTCATGTCAGACTGTGGGTTATGTGTTTTTACAGTGTTTATAAAAAATCTGGTTTTAACTGTATCTCAAAATGCTCAAAATTTATTCTGTCTTCTTTAACCTAATTTACTTACCGGTAAATATCAAGTTTCCAAATAAATAGATATCAATAATGGCTTTATAGTTTGCAACATGCAATCAGTGATGAGCAGTCATAAGAAGTTTTTGATTTGATTAGTTGTAATTAAAAAAATAATCAATACCACGAGCATCTATTGCCAATATTTATCGAGTATATACAGTATGTGGAGACACAAAGATCAACCTGCTGCTAATTTCAAGTCAACACTAATCCACTGTATGTGCAAAATCACAACCCCCCACCCCTCCCCATGCAAACAAAGGGAGGCAATTGTTTACATCAGACAACAGGGGCCAGGGGCCAGTCAGTGACAACGGCTACACGGTGCTCGTCAACGAGCGTTTGTCAAAAACAATATATGATATAAAACAATGCAAGCCTTGATGGGTTATTATGCTTAAACTTTGACCTCAATTTAAGTGAAGAAGAGAAAAAAATGATTTTAGTAGCAACAACATTTCAGTATTAAAAGTTTAAAAGCTGTTGCATCAAATCCATTAACAGATTCACTCCAAACTTTAAATCAAACTTAAGGAAAATCAGAGACATTTACTGCAAACCTTCACTATATTACAGTAAGTTCAACTCTCCTCTTTGCAGGTTGTCAGCTGGATTATAGGGAAATTACTTAACAGTACAGTTTAAAAAAAGTAAAAATAAACATGTCAGTTTGACAGAAAGAAAAATATTTTCCTTGAAGGCTACAATAAGGAAAGGCAGGAACACAGTTTATGTATTCCTTCAGCTCTCCTGCATGACCCGAGGCTGTTATTTGACCACGCAGCCGTTCCTTTATTGACTTATTTAATCTATCTGGAGAAGAAACAAGAGGCTGGTGTGTTTCGTCTGTCAGTCAGGTCACGAGACTGCGCCGAACAGACAGAGCTTCACAACAAGAGCTCAAAATATTTACAATGGCCATTTTCAGTGTAAAATAACAGAAAAATATTTTTTTTTTCTTTTCTTTATTTAAAAAAAAAAAAAAAACCTTTATGAAGTCTTTTTATTTTGTCAAAAACACAAAATTTGCTACCTTTGGTGCTAAAATGTTATGGGATTTTTGCTATTATTATTTTTTAACTGACAAATTAATGACTATAGATGATAATGTGTAGTAAGTTTAAACAAGTTCATATTCATAATGTTTATTTACAGCACATCTACACTGTTCAGACAAACTGACAAAGTGGTTTATTCTTTTTTTTTTTTTTTTTTTTTTTAAACAGCCACTCGTCAAAACAGTCAGCTCATGATCAGTCGACCAAGCGGTTAAACATTAGGTTTAACAAGAAAGTTCATGCTCAGTAATCCAGGTGTCAAATCTGATAACTCTCAATCAGGTCATCTGGACCTGAAAGAAACTGTCCAGATGACCTGATTGAGAGTTATCAGATTAGGTTTAACATTTTATTAACACAAACTTCCAGAGGCTGAACCTCTGGAAGGAGTCCAGTATTCTCAGCAGCACCACGGGTCCACACAGACTTACAACAAGAGCAGCGCTGAAACACGACCCGTTTCCTCTCATCGACATTTACTGTTATTTAAAACTATTTCTGACCCTCGGTGATTCTCCCCAGGCTCACAATTATAAGAGAAACATTTGATGAAACTCTGCCCACAATTTTTAATCTTCCATAGTAATTATTGACACTTTAGAAAAAAACTTTTATCCTACTTATCAAATACTGCCATAAAAGATGGGCAATATTGTAACTGCTTGTGTGTCTATTAGCAAAATATCTCCTGAACTTTTCATTGGATTTTAAAGAAACAAAAAAAAAAAACAACAACAAAAAAAAGATGTATAGTAGTCCCTTTATTTTATTAGTTTATCACGGTGGATCTGTACCCTGAAGCCCTGCAGCCACGATAAATGAAAAACCATGAAGTAGGGATAGTCGTACAAGTACTAAGTAGTATTTCATTTTAATATACTGTATACGTATATATATATATATATATGTGTGTGTGTGTGTGTGTGTGTGAGTGTGTGTGTGTGTGTGTGTGTGTGTGTGTGTGTGTGTGTG
>JARVGQ010001639.1:22125949-22137586 GCA_031762355.1 Hypsolebias martinsi | reverse complement strand
GAAGGCAGTTCTAGTAACATTTTTAATGTGGGGGATAAAAGACGTGTCCTGATCAAAAATAACACCAAGATTTTTAATATTAGAACTGGAAGCCAGATTAATGCCATCTAAGGAGGGCGAAAGATTGAAAAATTAATTCCTAAGGTGCTCAGGTCCAAAAACCAAAACCCCAGTCTTGTCTGTACAAAAATTACAAAAATAAAAAAACAAACAGTCCATGAGAGAAACCTTTAATTTTTTTGAAATGGCAAATATTTCAGTAGAGGCAATCCTGTTAAGTGTTCATCTCGATTTTTCTGTATTTTCATGAGCATACAGAAGTATGCTTTATGAAAAGCCCCCTCCCCACCGAAAGCATTAACTTGCACATCACAACTCCAGGCCAGGTCAGGCATCACCATGTGACATCATTCATTGAGAATACTCACTGCTTAACCACTCAGGTTTTCCCTCTTATCCTCCTGCGACCTGAGCTCTGGTTTGCGATGCATTTTTCATATCTCCTAGGTATTTGTGATTAGATGGACCTGATTTGTGAATAAATAAAGCTTATTTTTCGAACAGGAAGTTGTATTTTGTTACATGCTTATGACATACTTTTGTAAAAATAAAACAATAAAAAGTCCTCAGATGAGGACAATGGCCTTATTTTACAGCATAACACAACAACATTAACATGAATTAACAAAGTATAAAATACTATTGAACAGAGTGAAGTATAAGGTACAGTAAAGCCAAAATTCATTCAATTCATTCAACCTTTATTTAGACAGGTTAATCCCATTGAGCCTCGAGGACTCATTTACAAGAGTGGAAAGAAGAAGAAAATTGTATTATATCTGCCCCTTTTTTCAAACAATCAGTTCAAACAATAATAATCTTCCAGTAACAGTACAAAATGAATAATTTTTCTAACTAATACAATACACATTGTTACTTCATATAGGTATATACTGTATATATATTTTTTTACAATTCAGTTTTGATCATTTTCTTAAATGTACAGTGTCAGGAGGGCTGTGATCAGTCTTATATTGGGGAAACTAAACAGCCACTGGCCAAAAGGATGGCCCAGCATAGAAGATCTACATCATCAGGCCAGGACTCTGCAGTTTACACTCATCTCCAGGCCAGCGGTCACTCTTTCAGGGATGAAGAAGTTCACATCCTTGACAGCGAGGAAGGTTGGTTTGAGAAGAGTGAAGGAAGCCATCTTTGTGAAGAGAAACTGTCCATCATTAAACCGGGGTGGAGCCTCTGTGTCCAACTGTCACCTTCTTACAATGCTGTTAGTGCTAGTATCACTCAGCCCCCTGTAAATAGCAAGCAGCCATCACTAACGATCGGCTGTTAGGCAGTTTTTCCTCCTTTAGCATGTGAACAGCTAGTTTTGGCTGTCACCGGTAAACTGGTTGATCCACTATGAGAAGGGGCTATTTGTAAGACTGAGTTTAGTGTAGCTCCTCAAACTGACAAAGACTTTTGGATAAAAGACAGAACATTTCGACAATGTTTTCTTTTTTTAATCCATCCAGAAGACCTGACTAAACTTTGTTAGATACAGCAAAGACCTGACATGGGACTTAAACAATGGTTCAGCCTTTAATCAATTTTATTAAAATATTTTAGGTGATGGTGTCTTAAGAATCACATTGTTGCTGCTACAACATTGTTCTCTGTCAACTTAAGTTATTGTTGGTTGGGCAGCTGCAACTGAGTGGTATAGAGCAGACGTCCTCCAATGCAAGAGTTAGGGGTTCGATTCCACCAGCAGTCACATGCCCAAGTGTCACTGGGCATGACGCTGAACCCCGCATTGCCTCTGATGTGTGTCCCATTGGTGTATGAATATGATAAAACACTGATTATTCTTTGTATAGATACAGTAGAGTGCTGTATGAATGGGTAAATGAGGGCACAGATTGTAATTTAAAGAGCTTTGAGTATCCTCATAAGATAGAAAGGCACTATACAAGTACAGTCCATTACTTCACTGAAAAAAAAGAAAGAAAAAAAGTCTTTGTGACAGGTGGCTGGTAGAAAAATGTTAAAGGATCCCATTTAAAATGGTTAAAGATGTCTGTGTCAAAACAACATCAGTTCCTTCCTTGAGTTTAGAAGTCTTTGTGCTTGAAAAGCTCATAGATCAGAGTTAAGTGGCTTAATCATAAAATAGCATTCCTTTGAAAATGGTCATCTTCAGAGAAGCCTCAGCTACTTCGATCCTGGCTGCCTTCTTGCTGAGCCCTTGGCCGGTGCAGCTGATTTTTAATGATGCAGTAAAATCATCTGTCAAATGTGGTAAGACTTTTATGCACATCTACATTTATTTATTGTTTTTCACCTCCTGTCCATACATTGCCAATGCTTAGACGCAAAGAGCACCTCACAACTCACTAGTATGTTTGTATCCCATTTACTTGGTGCTTATATGGGGTAGTTTTGCAATCGAAACAACACAACACTTCAGATACAACCATATTTACATAAACATGCCCACCCAACACTTCAAAAACCCTCAAGCCTGCACCACCTTTACCCCCACCCCTAAACTTAAAAAAAAAAAAAAATCACTGCCACACGAAGCAAAAGGCAGCAAATGGAGCAGCGAAAGCTTTTTTGATGAGGCTGTTAGGAGTGTCGCACGTCCTCTAATTATAGATCTCACTCGTGCTCCTTTGAAGACGACAGTAAATGGGAACACGCCAAAGTTTTAGATTGCGACAAATCCTATAAAACGTGTTATCTCCCCACCACCAGCAGCCCCCTCCCCTGTCATTTCACTTGAACGTAAAGCATTAATGATCGCTAAAAAGAAAAAGAAAAGGAACATTTCACTTAAAGACGCACGTCTGTGACGGACCATAAGTCAAATGAGAGGGGAGGGAAATGCCTCAGAAAGTGTGAAAAGATTGCCACGTAACATGTGTGAGGAGGGATGCAATGAGTTTGAGCGGATGGATGGATGGATGGATAAGATAGATAGATGGATGGATGGATAAGATGGATGGATGGATGGATGGATGGATAAGATGGATGGATGGATGGATAAGATAGATTAGATAGATAGATAGATAGATAGATAGATAGATAGATAGATAGATAGATAGATAGATAGATAGATAGATAGATAGATGGATGGATGCCTTTGTTCTTTTCCTCACACCCCTTCTGGAATAAGAAAATAAAGCGCTGAAGGTCAGTCACAGAGCAGACTGCCAAATATAGCCGCTGTGTTCATGTGAGGGCCAGACTCTCCAGAACGACAAGCCCTGCTCTGACCATGCCCTGTAATTGAGGAGAAAATAAGGACAGAAATTATATGTTTATTTTTGACAACAATTTTAATCTTCTGTGCTCTCCTTCAGAAAATGAGACGCCTACCAAAAAAAAAAAAAAAAAAAGAAAGAAGGAGAAGAAGAAGGCCCTGAGAATTCTGCTTGAGTTTGAAAGTCAAGTTTTGGGCCTTTTGAACATCAAAGTAAAATGCATATCTAAAAAAAAGTACTATCTCATGTGAGAAAACGAGTCTCAACCGGAGTGACATGTATGTGAGATGTGCATTTACCCGTGCACCTCACAGCCTCTTTTAGGACTCCACTATGAGAAATAAAGCTCGAGTTATTTTGTAAATAAATACTGACCCAGCACTAAAAATGTTTTAATTAAAACAGTATTTTTTTTTTTAAGTTTTACTTTCTTAATAGGGAGCAGATATGATAAGAAATGTTTTCTTCTTCTGCTTCCTTTAATTTTATGTTTTTTTTTGTTTAATTTTTCTTTCTAAAAATTGTCATTGTTTATATATGAAATGAATAAAATTATACAATACAATACAATACAATAATATATAACAGGAGTGTCAAACTCACTTACAAAATGGGGCCAAAATTAAAACCTTTTTCAAACTAAGGGCCAATTTCATAATCTACATTAACTCAAATCGGATACCCAGCATATTTTCTTGGTCACAGGTTCCTCAACAAGAGTTTGATTGGTCTCATTTGATGTTCTCTGTTGTGCTGTCAATATTATAATCAAAGATTACTGAAAAAGAATGGAGATAGAAGTATTTTGCATTTCACATATGTTGGGGTGCAGAAAAGATGTCAATGAGGACCACGTTTGGCCCCTGGGCCTTGAGTTTGACACATATGATATATAAGATTAATATTTCTCACTGTCTTTTCACTATTTACTTTTACTAGTATTGTGTTTGTTTGTTTGTTTGTTTGTTTGTTTATTCATTTCATTTCATTTAAAAGAACAATACAATTTCAAGAAAAATCATAGACATAGTATTTCATTATTATTATTATGAGATAAAATTGTCATGTGAAAAACCTATAACCTTTATGTGTTTTTTGATAATGGTGTTTTCATTTAAAGACTAAATTAAATATTGCTTAATCTGTATGTTGGCTTTACTTTCTGAACACACTTCCTGTCAGTATGGAGAGAAAAAATAAAAGCTCATAAAAAGCAGGTTTGATTTGCCATGCCACAAAACATAGTTAAATAAATATATTTAAACAAATTAATTTGTTGAATACTTTTATGTCGTGCACTTTGTATTTTATATTGTTGCCCTTCAGCAAACTTTTGTTTTTTCCCTCAATTTGTTCGTCTTTTTTTAGACTAACTCACTGAAGGAAACAGTCATTTCCCCTTCATAATTGTTTGAATTTTATTTTAATTGATGTGATAATCTCCCACTCATTTTATTTTATCCTTTCCATCCTGACTTGTCTCTGTAGTTTAGCCTCTTTAACCATCGCACTAAAAAGGCAGTTAACTGCATTTAGGAATATTGAAAACAGGGAGAGGTTTTAAACCAGAATAATAAAACCTCGGATATAGAAACCACAGTCTAGCTCAGCTTAATTTATTTTATTTGTGTGGCCAGGCTTTTATGCTCTTTTGTTATTTTTGAAGTCTCAGGGGGGAAAACATGGTTTTCTTAGTTACATCTTTTCTTTAAAACAAAAATAAGTGTTAAAATGGTAAATAGGTACTGTTAAAGTCTGTGCATTTGATGTTTTTGGGGGTTTATGGTGAATTTAATGCTTTATTTATTTCATTCTCATAAACAATGGGGGGAAAAAATAATGCAAGATAAACTAAAACAACGTCTTGATGGTGACTGATGAGGAACCCATTCGCTCTTATTGAAAAATGATTCAACACTCTCGTTTTAAGGGAGGTGGGATGTCCTCATCTTAGCCACCAATCTCAGTCCATTTCCCTCCATCTCTGGGTTTTTATTGCCTCTTAGTGAGTCTTCAAAGAGCCCACAGCCTATAATTAGGGGGGCGGGCCCCAAGTGCCTCAAAACGCTTCCCCGCGTTGGAGCCTGACTCCATCCGAAGTGTCCCGGGACTCCGAGCTGCTCCTCTCCTGCTCCCCTCCACTTCTTCTTTAGGATTTTGTTTCTCAGGGATGGCCGCATCTGTTCTGGAGGTAGGGAATGTAATTGTAAGTGAACTCATTTTATTTCTTCTTCTCCTCTTTTTTCTTAACTAAAACAAACTTTCAGATGAATATTACTGCACTTGAAGTTTGCGTTTGTAGTGAGGAAGTTTAAAGGCATCTTAGATTATAAGATTTCCATTAAAAGGGACTTTAAGGTAAAAAATTAAAAAAAAAAAAAAAAAAAAGATTTCTGGCTATTTAAAACAATCAGTGCAAGTTTTAATCAAACTTCACACCTCAAGATGTTTCCTCCAGGTGAGTATGTTTTATTTTTGACAGAAATCACATTGGAACATTTCAATGCATAAAATAAAAACAAGGAATTGATTAAATAGTCTTAAAGAATGTGATGAAACATTATTAACTCAAAACCAGAACCGATTGAACTACGATCAGAGGAATGATCCCAAACTGGTTGTAAGAGAGATATAACTACTAATCACCTCTGAACAGGGTGTGCTCGATATCTGATAACTACAGAGGAATATTACTGAAGTGATTTTTGACTCAATCTGGAAATCACTTCCAACATATTTATTTAAACTTTAAGAGGGGAGTGTAATAGAATTTCGATTTTGTATCACAGGCAACTTTTTTTTCCTGAACCTAATAAAATTGAGTGATTTATTAAACATAATCTGTTAGATTCAGTGCCAAAATGTAACAAATAAATGTGTTACCTAAAGCTAATTAAGCGTTTTAACAAATTAGACTTATTGTTACTTTTCTGTGCTACAAAAAGGAGCATAAAAATCAGTTATACTTTCTTTAAGCTTGAATCAATACTTGATTCAAATAAATTCTTAATTATTTTATTTAACATTTTCATTTTTATGAAATCTATTATATACAACACCTCATGTTTTTTATGATGGGCCAACACGACTGTAAATTTGAAACCCGTTTGTTTATACGAGTGCACAGTATGTTAAAACTGTGCGAACTAGAACGTTTAATGATGAAATCAATTTGTGAACAGCTATATAAGTTTAACAAAGTGTCTCATTCTCTGAGCAGAACAGAATCCACTGCATGAAACAACTCCAACTGGTCTGTTAATGTAAAAAAAACAAAAAAAGGAAAAGCTGAAGAAAGCAGTCAGACATGCATGTTTTATTAGAGTTGACACGTCCAGAAGCAGCAGTAACAGCGAGCCGGCACTTCCTGCAGACAGACAGTCTCATTTCCTCTCTTGTCTTCTCCTCTCCAGGAAGACGCACGCTATGGCTCCAGTCCTCTGGCTATGCTAACCGCTACCTGTAATAAGTTTGGTAGCACCAGCCCCATCAGGGATTCAGCCACACCTGGTAAAACCGGCAGCTCTCCGATAAAGAAGCAGTACACCATGACCTCTGATCTTCAGACAGCAAAGAACGGGCGGACTGTTGATGGCAGTGGCCTGGCCGACTCCTACACTGGCTCGTTCACCACAGCTGGAGGAGGTGGTGGGCTGCTTACTCCCACTGGAAGCCCTCCTCCCTCTGCCGGAGGCTACACTTCCGAATACAACCCTTTCTCCCACTCCTTCCAGACCTCAGCCTCTCAGGACCCGTCTCTTTTAGTGTCCAAGACCCACGCTACAGCTGACTGTCTCACCAGTGTCTATACCTCGCTGGATATGACACACCCTTATGGCTCCTGGTATAAGGCTGGAATCCACCCTGGTATAACTGCTGCTCCTGCTAATGCCACGTCCTCCTGGTGGGACGTCCACTCCAACTCCAACTGGCTGTCAGCGACTCAGACCCAGGCCGATGGAGGTCTGCAGGCTTCTCTTCAGCCCGTGGCACCACAGGCATCCCTTAGCCCACAGCTGCCAAGTTACAGTTCTGACTTTACACAACTCAACCCGGCTCCTTACCCCTCTGTGGGACTGGGCTCCTCCTCACATCTCCTCCAACCTACCCAGCACATGCTGCCCCAGGACATGTACAAGCCCAAGCCTGTGCCAAGTGCAGGGCTAATTGAGAATCCCATGGGCCTTAAGCCTGCTAGGGGATCAGGGGGCTACGGCGGAGGGGCTACACCCAGCAGGTCTTCATGTGACTGCCCCAACTGCCAGGAGCTGGAGAGGCTGGGGGCTTCAGCAGCAACCCTCAGGAAGAAACCAGTCCACAGTTGCCACATTCCAGGCTGTGGGAAAGTCTACGGCAAGGCCTCCCACCTAAAGGCTCACCTGCGCTGGCACACCGGCGAGCGGCCCTTCGTCTGCAACTGGCTGTTCTGTGGGAAGCGTTTCACCCGCTCGGATGAACTGGAGAGGCATGTGCGCACCCACACGCGAGAGAAGAAGTTTACGTGTCTTCTGTGCAACAAACGTTTCACACGCAGCGACCACCTCTCCAAGCATCAGAAAACACATGCCGATTCCGCCATACAGGGCAAAGCCGTAGGCGTGGAGGGAGACGCCGATCCTCGGAGCGAAGAGACGGCAGAGCTCAACTCCAGCGCCGTCCCCACCAATCCGGTCACTGACCAAATCACCAACGGCGAAGAGAAGAGTGGAGCACCTAATGGAGTGGAAAACAGCAGTGGGTTGTTGGAGATCTAACCGCAACAAGTCCTCTACGCAATACATGTTTGCCACATTACAGAGTTGTTTTAATGGAGAAAGTTTTACTTGTCTAATAAAAATAAAAAGGTATACTTGTCCTCAAACTACACAGAAAAGTTTGGAGAAGGCTAAATATGCTAAATACGTGAACGTTACAAGAAAATGTTTTATTTCTTCTGAACCACGCAAACAAGGAAAAAAAATGTGCAAGCCCTGTAGAAGCACATGTGGACAAATTCACACACACACAGCCTCGCACAATCAAACTCCAAGGTATAAGAACACAGATGCACACATGGACACACTTGCACGCACAAAAATAACTTTGAGCAAATGTGCAAGCATATATAATGCATTCATGCATTCAAGGGTAGCCACAAAAGCATGCCTGTTCAGACACACATAAAAGTAAACATTGTCATGAACATTGAGTAGTCTGCACACATTTTCTGCCTTTCAAATGAGACAAACCACTGGGGGGGAAAATGTAATCTGCAAAAGCAGAAGGAAAAGAGCTCTGAGGCTGCAAAACGGAACGTGGCTTTAGAACAAGACTTATGGTTGGGATGATGAAACACATGTAGCTTTGCCTGCTTGAAGAGAAATCTGATTTACAGCCATAGTTTCATACATATTCATTATGATAAGTGGACAGTCTCGCCTACAGTTATTCTGTACATTGTACTGCAGGTGTCATATTACACTTTTTACTGTTTGCTTCTTTCCATGTCTAATTTAATTTTATATTTACATAAATGATCTAATTTAAGTCTTAAATTATGTACGTGAAAGATTATCTTGCATCCCGCTGGAAATATTATACTTAAAAAAAATGAATGGGTAAAGCCGGCCAAAAATGAAATAAAACGCCATAAATTAAAAAATTTTGTTCTTATTTATAAGTTATGAAGTTGAGTTTGGAAAGTATGCTTTTAAAGTTTTATTTATAGAGCTTGAATAATGTTGTGTGTTACCTAATTATGTATCTTTTTCTTTATTTGTGAACATTTTTACACCTGGCAATGCAACGAGTAATAAGGGCTTCCTACTTTTTGTATATACTATATATTGATAACGGTATATAGAAATTGTTAGGTGTGCTATTTTTCTACTTTTTTATGTATTTTCATTTTTTTTCTGTATAACTTTTCTCCCCGAAAAGATGTTTATTTAACGACGAAAAACATAATCATAGGGGGCTTAACTTGTTAGTTTCGGATTTCTGTTGTTTCCTGATTGTTGTGAAGAGGGTGTAAAAGATATTGTAAATAACAATGAAGCATGAAACCTCATAAAACTACACATTGCTGTACATTTTTGGTGCAGAATCGTCAAAATCGTGGTGCTTTTAAGAGTAAACAAATGATTTTTCCCCTCCTGATTTTATTTCACAAACGCATTCTGAGATGACCAATAAATGAATAAAACAAATCTCTTCCTCTGATTTTTAATACTTCATCCTGATTCCCTAACTTGCTGATATATTGTTTTATTTTTCTCTTTCTGTCTCACTTCAGTTAAGTAAATACTTTAATTATATTTCCAAAAACAAAGCCGTTCACTGAACTGGAGTCTTAAGCTGACACAATGACCCCCTTTTCAGAGAGGCTCTGTAGTTACACTCAAGACAATTTACTCTCCAGCCTGAAAGAGGTAATTACTGAGAGAGATGCTTCAGCAGAGTCAGGAGGAGATCGGAACAAGGGAGCTGTGGTTCTATTGTTTATTGAGGGAGGAGGTCAAACAAAGGACCCCAATTAAGACATAGATGCATGATGAAAGAGGAGATTTAGAGAAAAAAATGCCTAAAAGAAGCTTCACCGACTATTACACATGTTTTACAAATCAAGCTTTGAGGTGGTATTTTTTTGGGCTTCGACAAGTTTTTAAAAAATCTATTTTTCATATGATTGTCGGACTTTTCCAGACTAATAAAAATACCTGAGGCCTTCCCACGTTGCACTAAAAGGAAAACAGCCTCAGGACAGGCCAAATGAGCCCTCAAGCAGATGCTTCACAAATTTTTGAATCGGTGGCAGGTGATTTTACTGCATGATGAGCAAACACGTGGTACAAATGTCCAAATGTGCTGGGGTTTTTTTTTCCCTCATTTCAAAGAAAACAATGATAAAACAGCAACACAAACAGCACAAGTGAATAGGAGACTGGGCCAGCTGGAACTCCCTGGAGCTCTGCTGTTATAACATTTACACTTCCCAGGCTGCATGGTTCCAATTTAAGGCTTCTAATGAGCTGTAGTTGAGGTCAATTTATATAAAACGTCCCGGGGCCAACTTTGTCATCAGGGACCAATATGTTTATGGTGGTCTGAAGTGGGCGCACGGTTGAGTCCACAACATGAAAAGCAAACACTGGGAATAGGGTTTGGGTAGGGTGTGTCAGACCAGCAAATGAGGGTGGGGGGTTAAGAAGATGGTCAGTGGCTTTTAAAACCTCAGCTGCTACTGGTATTTTTAACTTTTTCTGCAGTGGTGGTGGCACACTGTAGCCTTGGCTTTATTTGTACTTCTTTTATTTAGAAAGCCGGGAAACATTAAGTGTTGCTTCAAACAAGGTCATAAAAAATACATACATTCACTGACACGTGGAGACAAAAGCAGAAACTGGACAATCTGTTCCATATGGTTTGCCCACAGTCACACCATTCACACAAAACAAACCACTGCACTCCTCAGACACACCTGTTTAAGCCATCATTTCCAGTTTAACTAACGTCAACTTAAAGATCATCCCTAAAACATTTTCTCATGCTGTATTTGTTCAAGCTCAATGACTTCACGAGTTACACAAACTTTACCCTTAATGAGAGGCTCCTGGTGAGGGTCAGGTTGCAGCTCGTTAGCACAAAAGACTTCACTCATAATGTGTTGATCAAAATGCCAATTAACCTAGTTTCCTGCCATTATCTGATCCTAACTGACTAATCAAGTCAAACAGTTGTCTGTGTTTTCACATAGCCACAGGCACGGGCCCCTATACTCCCTTCCAGAGGGAGTGGGGGGATTTGGATGGGACAAAAGCACAGGTGTTTGCAGGTGAGTCTAGGTTCTTCTGTGGTGGAGAATTGGAGGGTAAAGGGTAAAGAATTTCACCATACCCCGAGGCTGCAGCAGTCAGGTTGTGAGTAATAAGATAAGGCTCACCAACCCACCCCCCACAACCACCATTAGCACCAGAGCGAACCATAACATGACCTGGAGAACAAAAAGAGTTCAGGCTAAATGAAACAAAGCTTGAGAGGAAAATGTAACAGATAACAGAGGGCAAGAGTTGAAAGGACAAAAATAAATAAATAAAAAATAAAATAAAATGGACAAATTTAATATGCAGGGGTATTTTCTGTCATTACTTCTAATTGTGGTTTCATACCATGTTTTAGTTTACATTTCATTCAAGTTGTAGCAAAGTGTAGTGTATCCTCAAGAATAACTTGCTTATTTTACATCATACAATTAATACCAATACATAGTCCCTCGTTTATCGTGGGGGATCCGTACCCCTGTACCCTGAAACCCCACAACAAGTGGAAAACCATGAAGTCGGGATACAAGTACTAAGTACTAAGTAGTAGTTTATTTTAGTATACAGTA
>JARVGQ010001639.1:21935987-21946957 GCA_031762355.1 Hypsolebias martinsi | reverse complement strand
TATATATATGTCCTTTTTATTAAAACACAAACTGAACAGCACTTCTTACATTTCATTTGTGCCATCACTATCTGTGGTTAAGATGAAACTCACAAACATTTAGTGTTTCGCAGCTTTGCTGCACAGATAAATACAACAATGACACTTACTGCGGGTCCAGGGGCACCAGATGGTCCTTGGGGTCCAGGGGCACCAGCATCTCCTTTCTGTCCAGACTCTCCCTGCTCTCCCTTGGTTCCAGGTTGACCATCAGCTCCCTGAAAGAAAAACACAAACTCATGAGTTTTTACTGTGTTACATGTCTCCATTAGTTAAAACCTCTATTGCTTTAGTGCTTCGAGATGACCATGTTAATAAAAAATAAAGTTATTGATCATTTTCATCTTGAGCTTTGTACAGCATAGTGTTTAAGGACTTGAAGGGATTTTTACAGCAGAGTTATTCAGGAACTTCATTTAAGAACGTGTGTATGAGCTTCTTTTACTTTTATGTGACAGAGAACTTGACTGATATTTTGACTTCCATGTAAGTAAAACCAACACAGGCTCCAGTAAAGTTGCTGCTGATTTCAGCGGCACACGTGTTTGTTATCAGTCAGTGTCGTGACACAATGTGATGTTACAGTAAGTTGTGAACTGTGTTTGTTTATATTTTTACAGCTGTTGTAGTGGTATTCACCTTGACACAAAATCTATAATTAATCATGGTGTAACCTGAAGGGGAAAAAAGCCCAGACATCAATTTGTTGTAAGAAACAATCTGAAGAAACTCATTTGGAAGGACGTGGTTTATGAAAACCATCTGTTTGATGTCAGTCTGGAGACTTTGGGGAATGAACTGAAGATGCTACGGTTTCTGACAGTCTACAAACTAATACCTTTACACAGTTATCCACCAAGGAAACATGACAGAATAATGCACTGATGGAAGTTTAAAACAGGGACAAATAAAGTTTAATTTCAAAGTGCTGATTGAGTTCTGCTAGATTTCTGTCATTTTGTGCTTCTTTTTGACAAAGTAAAACATACTCAAACTGGCTCCTGATGGATAAAAACATACTTTGGGTTTTATGCTTTTCTTTTAAGTGAAATGAAAAAAATAGTTTTACTGTAAATTTCATGTGTTTTGGCACAATGATAAATGTTCCTTCTCTTGAATGTTTTACTGTTCAAAACAAAATGTGCATGTTCAATGACATTGCTCCAAGTTTCTTTTTTTTCTGTAGGTAAATAAAAAAAGCTAAGCTTAAACTGAAGGTTAAAAAAAAATCAAGAAATTGCATTTCCTGCCAAAAAAAAAAAAAAAAAAAGCAGTGTGAGTGCTTAGTGCATAATAACTTGTTGGAAAGTTAGCCGAAATTAAATGAAAACATTCTGAGATGTAGCTGAAATGAAAGAACAAGCCTAAATTAGCAGAAGAAAGCAGAAAGAACACATATTTGATGAAATAGTTTTAAATAAGCATAATTTAGCACAACAATTAGGAAATTAGCTCAAAAAGTTGAAATTAGCAAAAGAATAGCTGAAAAGTAGCTGAATAAGCAGAAAGAAGCTTAATCTACCAGAAGGAAGTGGAAAGAGCTGAAAAGAACTTAAAAATGTGGAATTAGCTGAAAAAGCTACAATTAGCATCAAAGAGCTAAATGGTAACAGAAAGAGCAGAAAAAGCTGAAACTAGCAGAAAAAAGCTGAACGGAGCATAACAAGCTGAAATGAGCATAAAGAAGTTAATTAGAAATTAACATGAAAAACTTGAATTTATCTGAAAACAGCTGAAATTAGCTAAAAATGCTAAAAAGCTGGCTGAAAAGGTAGAAAAAGCTTAAATTAGTAGAATAAAACAGAAAGAACATGTTTGTCCAATTATCCTGAAACCAGCAGAAATGAGAACAAAAAAGTGGAAATTGTCTGGAAAATGCTAAAATTAGCTAAAACAGTCAACTAAAAAGAAGCTAAAATAGCAGAAAGAAGCTTAATTTACCAGAAGAAAGTGGAGAGAGTACATTTTTGCTGAATGAGGCTGAAAAATGTTGAAATCAGTGCCAAAAAATGTGGAATTAGCCAAAAAAGCTAAAATGAGCATAAAAACAGCTAAATAGTAGCTGGAATAGCAGAATAAGTTGAAACTTGTATAAATAAGATGAAAGGAGCATAATAAGCTGAAATTCGCAGAAAGACATTAAAAGAAGCACAAAAATGTTGCAGTTAGCAGAAAGGACCCAAAAGGATCATAAAACTGCTGAAAAATAGCTGAAAGTAGCTGAAAAAGTACATTTGCACAAGAAAGCTGAAAGAAGCTGAACAAGAACAAAATGTGACAGAAGCAGTAAAAGGTTGTAAACAGATCTAAAGATGTGAAGGATGGAAAATGAGCTCAGTTCATGAGAAAAAAATGGCAGAAAAAGTTAAATATTTCAAACAGCTAAAGTTGCACCAATATCAAAAGTTGTAACACCCTTCTCCTGAACGAGCTGGATGTTTAATGATTTGTTTGAACAGTACAAAAATTGTTGAAAGAGGAAGATGCTGAAAAACGTAAGGAAGAAAAATGGATCACAATAGTGTGAGCGCTTCATAAACATTCACACAAATATACACAATGAGTTCATGTAAGCTATTCCTTGTTTGAAATTATAGGTATTATCTGTGGTGCCATTAAAACAACTCACATCCACCTGAAGTTATGTCTTTGATTAAAAAAAAAAAAAAAAACTCAGTTTGAACTTATATTTAACAAATTCAAGACCATAGTGATCATAAAGCTGAATATTTTTATATTTTCTTTTAATAGGAGTCCTGTGAGTAATGTTCATTTTGTATTCAATACTTTAACTACAAATTCTGAATTGAATATTACACCATTTTTTAAAAAGTTGGATAAAGGCTAAATAAAACAAGCTCTTTAGTGAATCATTTGAACAGTAATTTTGACCAGAAATAGAAAATAATAACAATAATTTAAATGTCAGCTTTTCATTTAGCAAAACTAATTGTTTTGAATTTCTACCACATTTCAAAACAGCTGTGGGCCGAAACAAGAAATGATAAGAAATGACAAAGAAACGTTTAGCCCTCGGTGAAAGACTGCATGGACAAAAACTGAGCGTCTTATCTACGGCACATAAAATCATCAAAAGGATGAAATTATACTGAAAATTGAGCACAACGAGCGACACATTGAGTGGAAAATCTTTACTATATCTCTGTCATCTCACAGAGCCCAGCCTGAGATGTAAAATAAAGTTCTGCAGCACAAATCAGTGCACGAACACTTCTGAATAAAGATGCTTTGCTTCTGCCGTGCATGTTTAAGACAAACAGGACAACGCTGTGCAAAAGTCTTGAGTCACCCCTCATCTCTTCAGATCTTACATCCAAGAATCCTTTCTTGTAATCTTTTTCTAGTGGTCAAGATCCATGTTTTTTGAAGATCATTCGACTTTTCTTTGGATTTTGTTTACTTTTCACAATTTTAGGTCCATTTCAAACTTTTATAGGCTATTATGGGTCTTTGGAAATAAGCTGTCAATCTAAAATAAGCCATTTTTCTTGTGAGAAGGTGATGAAAGTGACTTACAAATCTGAAATATTTTAATGTTTAACAGTTTTACAGATTTTTTTCATTCATTCATTCAACCATTATTTATACAGGCTAGGTTTCTTCAAGTGTGGCCTTGATTATTCTTATACTGCTTCATATATAAAAATGCTTTTAGTGTTTGTTACTTGTAACATTTTAAATATTGTCTAAACACTATTTTTCATGGAGAAATAAAGTGACACATTTACTTAAATTACCGCCATATTTATTATTTATGACTGGACTAAAACTAGCTTTAATTTATCTGCTTTATTAATCAGCGGAAATGCAATGTATCACATTTTATTGCTGTTTTAAATTTTATTTTTTATTCAAACTTACAGGAGGTCCAGCAAACCCAGCAGGCCCAGGAGGTCCAGTCTCTCCTCTGTCACCCTGGAGGTTAAACACAGAGTTTAGGTTACGTCATAAAAACACAACTTCACCTCAGAAAACATCTGCTTTACTCCACCATCACTTTCAAAATGTCTCTGTAAGAACTGATTAATTAGAAATATATATTTTTAAGCATTTCATGTTTTTTTTTTTTTATCAAACTGTAAAAGTCAAAATATAAGGATTGTTATCCTAAGATACAAATGGTACAGTTATGAACTTTAGTTGTCAGAAATAATCTTCTAACTTTACATTTAATTAAGTTACATATCATGAAGACCAGTTGTGTATTTTACCAAGTGCTATTTTTATAAGCATGGTAGGAGATGCTCATTTTTTTTAAAAATATTGTACAAAATATTATTGTCATAGGTTAAATGCAAGTTACTTTAAAAATAAAATATCAGCTTACAGGAGCACCACGAACACCAGCAGCTCCAGAAGGTCCAGTAGGCCCAGATTCTCCCTACAAAAAGCACAGAACCATCAGCAGTGATAAATGTCAAGTTATAAATAGCATTTTTATACGCAGTCTGTGACATTCTTGCACTAAAGTATTGACAGATTGTAGTTAGGATGCAATTTCCAGAGCAAAGATACAACACTCACCTTCTCACCGTTTGGACCAGAAGGTCCAGGAGGACCAATGGGACCAGTGAGACCCTACATTAAAATTCAAAATTTGCAATAATTAAACATTTAGAACAAAAATCTTCTGTATTGTTTCTCATAAAATCTAAAATAAGAGGCTGTCACGCACTCTGCCACCATCTTTGCCGGGAGCACCTTCGGGTCCCTTCTCTCCAACGTCACCCTGCGCAGGTTAGCCAAAAGAAAACAATAATTTACAGAGAATATGTGTGAAACTCGAGCATAATAAAAATATCTGCATATTTAATATAGAAATATTCATTAAAAAAACTCTGTTCCATCATAGCTTACTCTGTCTCCTTTGGGTCCTGGAATGCCAGCACCTCCTCTCTCTCCAGGCATACCCTGTAGGCCCGGGGGTCCCTGCGCTCCTGCAGCACCAGCAGGTCCAATGGCTCCCTGTTACAGATAGAAACAAAAAGACATTTTAGTGCAATTATAGCAGAGATGTGACATGAACTAAAACAAAATTATAATTTTATGTGATAAATGAATGTATGCACTTATAGCAGGTGTTGACAAATGATTTGAAGCTATAATTTTACATGTTCTGACCCATATAAGATGGCTTTTGCTAAGAACTTGTGTTTATTTTTTTAAATAAATGCCAAATAACAAAAATGGGGACACCTCACAGCTTTGACACATCTGTAGAAACAAAAGAGAGCCCTAATCTTTGTCAGGCATGTTGCCTTGAAGGTCATCAAAACACTGAATTATTAACATTTATTCAACCAGGCAAATCCCATAGAGATCACAGATCTCTTTTGCAAAGGAGTCCTGGGCCTGACATGCATGTTTATGGTATGTGGGAGGAAACCCACGTAAGCATGAGAAGAACATGCAAACTTCACACAGAAAAACCCCAGGTCTAACCGGGGATTGAACCCAAGACCTTCTTGCTGTGAGGCAACAGTGCTAACCACTGATCCATCGTGCTGCCAGAAAGAAAAGATAGGAATGAATAGATTTTATCTTTTGGTGTTTTTAATTATACACAAAAAGAAAATGAACTATTTGTTAATTAGTCTTGGAAACAAAAGCGTTATTTCATAAAGGTGCACCTTTAAGTCCGTGTAAGGCAAAGACGAGAAACTTTTATCAGAGCATGATCCGTTCTACAGATCAAAGCCAAGAAAATGAAAGCAAATGCAGACTTTGACTTTTTAAAAGTGGGTCCACCAGACCCACTCCATGAAAGACTTGCCATCAGTGCTTTCTGCTGCAGCCTGAGACGCACAAACACAGCAGCACGCATCTGCAGCCTCTCGTCAGTCATCACGACGAACAGCAGGGCTCACACAACAATCAGTCTGGGGCTGCTGCTTCTTTGAAACTGCTGTTTATTCTAACTCAAAGGGGCAGATGATTGATGTGTGAAGCTGTGAGGCTTGTGCAGCAAATGATTCTGTTTTAACACCAACCTACAGACTGTCTGTTTGCCCTCCCACCCCCACACACACAGTCCCCATCACATACGTGCTGGCTCTAATCCTCATCCTCTCCATCCACTCTTGTTTGACCTGGGGGTGGGGGGTGGGGATCTATAAAGTGGGATTAAAAATCTGAGCTGATAAACTAAAAAATGTGAATCGTCATTGCTTTTAGCTCTCCCTCTGCTCTCTGTGAGGACAAACTGCTGTGGACAAGGAAGTGAAGGACTTTACTAAAAATATATCAAGATATTGATCGGAATGTCAAGTAAAGGGATTTTTCTTAAACATAAAGGGTTTATTAGATTAAAACACAAGATTTGAATACAGAAATGGATTCTGGATGGTACAGATTTTGGAAAACGTGAGGTGAGGTACTGAAGGGACATATTGTGCAAAAGTCTAGATCCAAACACAAACTGCTTCATATTTGCACATTTTAAACCTTATATTCAAAGGATCCAGACATTGTTGAAATCCAGTAAAGTGATCTTGGGCAATAATTTTTCAGGCTTTCCGGAGGTGTTCCAATATTTTCTTTGAAATTTGGATGCTTTTGCTTCATTTTAGTCCAATAATTGACTACTTAACTCTGACCGACGAATCATTCAGGCATAAAAAGCCCTCTCAACTCAAAGAATGAACTCACTGAGCAACTTTAGCAAATAATTAGGTTTAAATCAAATTGTTTAGAATTTTGTTCTCAGCATCTGGCTACGAAAACTAAACTTGTTCTAATTTCTGCAGATAAATCTATGAAAAATACTAAATATATTAACGTTTGTCACATAAAATTACATTTTAGCACCAACAAGCTGATTGTCTAAAAGCTATAGCTGAAAACTCAATTTGTTGAATTTTTATTTTCTTTTTTCTTAAAGAGAAACATTTCAGATACTGTTCATCTGCTATAGTAATGTTTTCATCCACTTTTACCCCCATTTGTCCATTTTCCTAATTGTTTTCAATGCATTCACTGCACACTATGGTGAATGGCCAAATATAAAAGTTGGAAAGTAATAATTAAAAAAAAGCAGGCAAAGTCCAAATAAACACTTTAAAAGTCCTTCAGAAAGACTGGAAAAATATTTATTAAGATCACTTTAAAATTTTACAAGAAATTATAGCTTTTTAAAAATAAAACCAAAAGAATTTAGGAGAATTTAGACCTATTGTCAAACCTGAACTGAATCATTCTCTAAACCTCGGGGTAAAGAAAAAATCAGGTCAAGTCAGAAAATCAAGCAGAAGTTCATAAATCAGAAATACAATTTCTGCTTTGTTCTTCTGTTAATCATTTAGACCCAATAACTCTAATTTGGGAATTGCTGCCGCTGAAGCACCCCTGAGGTAATTCCCTCTTATGTGATGAAATGTTCCCCATCAGGAGAACCGAGCTGCTGTTTCATGGCCCAGATGTAATACAGACTTCCATGAGCTGATCTCTCTCTAATAATTCAAAAGCAAAAGATTTAGTTTATATCCTAATCAATGGTGTTTTTTCCTCACCACAGCAAGTTCATTATAAATAAATAAATATCTGCACGAGTCAACTTCCTGATCCCAGAGGTAATTATCAGCCAGTCGTGTGTGTGCTGTTGCATTCAAAGACACTTATTTTCCAGTGAGTAACCTTCATGGAACAGCATTTATTAATTTGATCACCATCCTCTGGTTGCAGGACTCACTTTGGGTCCGTCGGTTCCAGGAGTTCCAGGCAGGCCTCTGGGTCCCTGCAGACCTTGAGGACCAGCAGCTCCTCTCTCTCCAGGGAAACCACGCTCTCCCTGTTAAAAAAGGTCACAGCAATAATTAACAGCGTATCTAATCCTCAGCAGACCAGAACTTAGCCAAACCAACTGCAAACTTACTCTGGGTCCAGTTGCACCAGCAGGTCCGCCCTCTCCAGGAACACCCTTAGAAGACAAGAGAAGGGGAAAAGTTAGAACAATTTTCAAGAAAACAAATTCAAGTTCTCTTAAGGCCTTTAACAAACATGTTTGTTTCTCAGTTTCGAACATCAAAAGACAAAAGTCTAATTCAGTCGGCAGAAAAACAAATGCCTAAAAGGATCAGCTCTTATTGTTCCCTTTTCTTTTTAATTTGACACAATAAATAAATAATTATGAGCTCGCAAATAATATGAACATGTTAAAGTGTTTCTGTCTTTAGAGCTCATTAAGCAGCCCTTTAAAACAACTTTGTAATAAACAGTTAAAACATCAATGCTGGGACTTTTTCTACTGGTGTGAGCCACATTTCTCCATTAAAGAAGGGCACCAACCTGGTCTCCAGGTTTGCCTCCCTCTCCAGGAGGTCCAGGAGGTCCAGGAAGACCCTGCACACAGGATAGAAGAAGAAACAGTCAGCACTAATTATAATAGTAAACACAAAGATGTAGATTTACAACTTAAAAATCAACAATGCGATTAAATATAAATTCACGCTTTGATTTTTTTGTCGCACCACACACAGAACATCTCTAAGTGGACTGCTCGTGCTCCAAAGTGTTCACAAAAATAAAAATATCCTTTGAAAACTAACTTTAACCACAGATTTTTATCAGAAAACCTGGCTGAAATTAACAGCACTCAGAGGAATACTGAGAACAACTGAGTAAAATTCATATTTGTACAAACATTTAAACTGCAGAAAGTTGTTGATTTCAAAATAAGAGCTTTAAAAAAAATCAGAGTCATTTAAGCCATTTAAGGTATAGCCCGACTCACCTGGAAGCCTGATGGACCGGGTTGTCCAACCTCTCCTCTCTCCCCAGCAGGACCCTTAACAGATAATCCACATCCCATTATCATCACGTTTCATCAGCAAGACAATGAATTCACTATCATAGATACAATGGTAGGAAATTATTAACACTTTTTTAAAAAACAATACAGCTCTTAAAAAATAACCATGAATGATTTGTCATTATTTTTATGTTAGACTTTTTCAGTGCTCTGAGATGCAGACTCAGACAGGAAGAAGGTCTGTGAGTCTGGCATCCACTCTCATAATATCAAGACACAAGCGTTCTTTTTCACCTCAGACAGAGCTATTGTAAAGACCATCTGGGAAATTGAGATACTGTAGGGGTGGTTCTAAGTGCAGACTTGGAAAAAGAGATAAAATCAGTGTTGAAGCTAGAGAGTCGGAGTGGGAAGATGGAGATACTTACAGCAGGGCCAGGGGGTCCAGCGGAGCCAGTTTCTCCATCTTTGCCAGGCAGACCCTGAGGAGCAGGGACAGATAAAAATCAGGACAGAAGGTGATGCTATTAGCTTCACAAACATATCAGGGGGCTGTTCAACACATCTCCACCACATATGTGGCTGAACTAACGTGTAGCCACTAAATGTGTCGCAGTTTAGAAGTTTTTAATGACTCACTTTAATCATTTTGAAGCTGCAGGGTTTAAAACAGTAAATGTTTTTTCTCAAGCTATATTTGAGTTCCAAACACCAGAGAACATAAAGTCTAAACTCATTTTATTAATGCTTTACATTGATATTAACTCAAATTTTACACAAGTTTACATGTTGCGCAATGCAGAGGTAAGAAGGTAATAGAGAAATTATAGATTAAAAATTTAAATAAGCTCACAATAATCATATGATTTATGACTACAACTCAATGAATCTACTTGGATGGTGTGTGTTACGGTCAAGAAATAAAATACTTACTCTCAGACCAGGCGCTCCAGCTAGTCCTTTCTCACCTGACTTGCCAGGTAGGCCCTAATAAAAGAAACACAATGCACTTGACACTGATGCATGCGCATGGTGCACGTTACATAAAACAAAGATGCTTAAAAGCATGGCAGAAAGTGTCGACCGGGTGCATTACTATTCATTCATGATAGAGTTTCATCATGGACAGATACAATATCAAATATGAGAACTGTATTGATACAAAGAATGCTTTCAGCTTCATGAGAACTCACAGTTGCTCCTTTGGGTCCAGGAAATCCCATGACACCAGGCTGTCCACGGGCTCCCTGGGGTCCTGGGGGGCCTGGACGGCCATCCTCACCAGGAGCTCCCTGATGAAGGCAGATCAGTTCAGTTACAAACTCCAGAATCACAGCAGCTAACATCAGTGTTCATGTATCGTGATAAATGCTGCACATTCTTAATTTACTCTAGAACTGGGTCTAATGGTTTGGAGTAGCTCTGATTCAAAGGAAATAAAATAAAAAAAAGCCTAAATTGACATTGGCAGTATACATTGTAATGCCATATAAAGAGCACCTACAGAGGGTCCAACTTTGCCCTGAGGTCCAGCATCTCCAGGACGACCCGTCAGGCCCTGACAGAGAACAGAAAGAGAACAGAAACCTGTGAGAACCAGCTGATCGCGCAATCCATGAAAACATGTTCTGACAAGAGGAGGCAGAGCAGAACATACGGTGCTGTGTAAAAACCATTTGCACCTCTGAACATCAGTGTAACAGGCAACTGACTCGTGAATGAGCCAAGTGGACACAAATTATAACAAGCGGTTGTGCAATGTAAAAATAAATGCATTTCATACAGATGCTGTTCAGCTAAAAAGTCAAATTTTATGGATTTCACACATAATAGGTGGATTAATCTTATCCAGAAGCTGCAAAAATTGTGATATAGTAAATGGACTGTACTTATATAGCACCTTTCTATTGTATCAGGACACTCAAAGTGCTTTACAACACAGTCTGTGCCTCATTTACCCATTCATACAGCACTTTACTACTTTGTAGATCTATACAAAGCTAATGGAACAAATCAATCTTCAGCATTTGACTACTGGTGGATTTGAACCCCCAAGTCTTGCATTGGAGGATGACTAACCTCTCAGCCACACCTCACATACAGTGTATTTTCTTGTTCTGATGAAGCTTTTGGAGAAATGTTTAGATTTGCCAACTTCACCTGT
>JARVGQ010001639.1:21918449-21932258 GCA_031762355.1 Hypsolebias martinsi | reverse complement strand
TCATCAAAATGTACAGTACTGTACATGTATGTGTTTTTTGAACATTATGTAGGGTACTGTGTTAGGATAGGCGGAGTACTTGGTAACTAAAGTACCGTATATGTGGGTGTATAAGTGGCGGCTTGTGTGATGTCCAGTTTACGTTCAAATCGGGTTACGTTCGGCCCGTTGGGACGGAACCCGTTTGTAAACCGAGGACTACCTGTAGTTGAAAATATTCATTTTAAACAGCGTGTTCTTGTTTACATATGGTGACACAGATGAACCAATAACAAGAGGAAAGTAAGAAAAATAAAATGAAGAAAAGTAAAAAGATAACAAACTCACAATTTCTCCTTTTGGACCAGCCTCTCCTTTAAATCCTGGAATACCTGGATCTCCCTAAACACAGATGGAGGAGAGCAAACAGTGAGGAAAAAAGAAAAACAACATATTTTTTGTTATTTCATTCATGTTATTTAATCCTAGCTCTAAATATATCATCAATTTTTGCATTAGAAACTTAAAACTAATCTCTTTTCAAGCACAATAACTTCTATAAAATATAAAAAAAATGGTGTTTATAAATTAGTTATGGAGTCCATACAGATGTTCCTTTTGGCCCGAGAGGTCCAGTGGCTCCCTGAGGCCCAGGAGGCCCACGGGGTCCAGGAAAACCAGGAGCGCCAGCGATACCTGGAGCTCCCTACAAAGTGAGGACCAAAGGGAGAAATGTGAAGCAGGCAGCTGAAAACAAAACAATCCATCTGACGGGGCGTAATAAAAGAAAAAAACAACGTTAATTCACGATTTTACTGCAAGTTAAGAGTTAATAAATAGAAAAACATAAGTTTCTTCAGTGTCAAAGAATCAAAAATGAGTGAGTCTACAGTAAACTAAATGATGAGCTCAGGTAAAACAAGATCTATGCATATTTACAGTCTATGTTTCATTATTTAAATGCAAATATATCACCTCTGTAAATCTAGCTCTGGTTCAGTTTTAAATGTGGTTTCATAAAAACATCACATGTGCCTCAATTATATGAACACAAGGACAAACTTTGTGATAAACCAGTAACTTACAGCTGACCCTTTAGCTCCGGGGATGCCGTCAGTACCAGGGTTGCCCTACAATGAAGAATTAAAACAGTAAAAACAACAAATAAATCACTCATGATCTGTGCTGTTTCGGGACAGGCTGGACTAATCAGTAATGTTAGAAAATATGGAGTCTCATATTTCTTTAACTTCAGTAATCTGTTCATTAAATAAAGTGACAACTTTATTAGACAAAACTAACAAAACAAACATGAAAACACAATCACCGAGTTCCTAAAAAACATATCTGTGTTGAAACTACACTATAAATAGACAAGCTTTTGAATAAATCTAACAAACTGTATTTTTTTTTCAATTGCTTACAGAAGCACCAGATGGTCCGGGTGATCCAGGAGTACCGGACTCTCCACGGGGTCCCTGAGCTCCCTCTGGTCCACGAGCACCAGTAGGACCGGCTTCTCCCTAAACACAAGACAAGTTAAATCCTGTGAATCATGAGTAATTACTGATCTTCACTTATAATAATAAACATAAAAAAAATACAACTAGAGTATAAAAAATGTTATAAATTGGTCTTTTTTTTTAATATTAAACACATTTTGACTGGATGTATAAATCCACGTTGGCAACTAACAAGACAAGTAAGAAAAAACAACAAGAATAAACTTACAAAGGTATGAAATAATGATTTAATTGATTTTATTTGTCAGACCACAGAAAACTAGAAACCTCAAATCCGTTTCAATCCAATTTATTTCAATTCAATTAATTCAGTTAAGGGACACACAAGAAAGTCTTGAAGAAATACTTCTATGTTGAACTGGAAAATCCAAAAATAAACAAAGGACATGTTAGATACCAGCTTTCCAAAGCCAATAATGCAGTTTTAAATCTAAAATCTCCTGCTTTACTCCACTTTACTTGATCCTTGTGACCAAAACATCTCTCACAGAGGCTGCCAAAAAACCTTAATGACCCTCAGGAGGGAGGGGAGGATGTCAAGACAACCAGGGCAGCAGATTAATAAAAAACACAATTTGAGAATGAAATTAAAGTATTTCAAGCAGAGAATTCTTCTTCTATCAGCACTTTAACATCCACCACCCTGTGAAACTCAGCCTGTTGGTGTCTTTGGGTGTAATTTTTAACATGTATGTCTAGAATGACACAACAATGACGAGCAGCATAACACGATGCTGCTCAAGTTTCTTCTCCTATAGTCAATATCTACTCAGCAATTAGAATATTCAAAAATGAAACAATGAACTTCAGCAGAACTCTGGTGTTATATAAAATCATGAACTCTCTTTATGGGCAGTTGATTCTCCAAAATATTTCCAAATATGACACACCTGGAGCCTTAGGAAAAGTGTTAAGGCAGGGCTACTCAACTGGTGGCCCATGGGCCAAGTTTGGTCCATGGGTGAGCTCATTTCGGCTCACCAGTGAGTTTATTTTTAAATAAATCTAGATTTTAAACCATAAAACAAACTGACTTAATGACAATAACTGCTGGATGTCTGGTCCCTGAGCTCTTAGCTTCCACTAGCTGTGGCCCCCTGAGCAATTAGTTGAATAGCCCTGGTTTAAAGTCAGTTTAAGTTGACATTCATTTTAAATTACTATTTAACATCCAACGATCGTTTCAGGTTTGCCGAAGTAAAGAATTCAAGGAAAACTTAGAAAATCACCTCATAAATGAGAGACATTCTACCATTCTCATCTATTTAAGGTGAACTCAACAAACCATATCTGAAAAAACTTTGCCTTGAAATATAAGTAGTTTAATTTAGATGAAGTAACACACTGAGCACAGATCCAGTGTTGTCAGGCCATTTGGCCACATATCAGTCTGTTAGTCACAACAGTTCCGGCCCGGATAGATCAGCTGATTCAGATCAGAACATTCATCTGGAAAAGTCTCATGGTTCTTCAATTAAAGTGCCCCTGCTTGAATACATCCATCACTTCTCCTTAAAGCTGCTAAACGATCCACTTCCACCCTTTTTAATCCTCCTTTTTAATTTGTGACTGACTTCATAAATGTCACTTTTGTAATGACTGCAGCTGTTTTCTTCTGTTCAGGTGTGTGTTGTTGTTTGTCTCTTTCTCTCTCTAATATTTAAAACAATGAACAGCTGGGAGGTCCCAAAATAGAACCACACCACCATATGTATAAAACACAGTGACTCTGCAACATAGTGCACACAATTATCATCCTCCTTCTGAAAAAGTGGAGCTGAATGAAGCTGATGTTTATTTTATTTTGCTTAGTTTTTTTTAAAGACAGCAACAAAGAAAGTAAGGCAATAACATATAATTTCATCTTTGAAAGTAATCAACCGTGAAATAAAGAGCAAAGACGTGGAATATTTAGGAAGGGAATAGACCAACTTATCGTTACTCAGTTAACTAACATTTATCTGAACAAATAGTTTAATATTATCAAATCTTTTCTGAATGTCAGCTTTTGCAGCTATTTTAAAAGGCAGTAGAATTAAAAGAAATTAAAAAGATGTTTTTACTGCTGGCTTAAAAAGCTGTAAATTTAGATGTGACGACGATAGGTCGGTCTCTGTTTCTTTATGCTCTGTCTGTCACTGATTAGAGGACTGAAAGCTGGAGAAAAGAACAGCAAATTTAAAATACTTCACATAAAATAAATTACTAGAAAATAGAAAAAAAACATATGTCAGGAGAAAAGCACTGAGGGACACTCAGCAGAGGATCTGTGAACAAATTGAGCTAATTTTTGAGTAATAATTAGTTATCCACTTTAACTTTGCTAAGCAAAGGGAACATTAAAATAAAATATTGAGAATGCACAGCACATATGTAAACCCTACACTTTGTAGACCCAGATGTGCACATATTTGTACCCATTCCTCTTTTATTTTTGCTTGCTATTTTTCCCCCTCCTTGCTCTCGACAAAGACAGACACTTGTTTCTCCTGCTTCTTCTGCTCTTTGTCCTGTGAACCTTTCGGAGCCTCTCTTTGCATAGCTTCCGAACTGTACATTATGGATCTGGTCAGCTGGTCTCTCCACGCAAGTGATCAAATTTTCTCAAGAAGAAGACAGGGCAAGGGAGAGCCCTCATGCCCTGACGGGACACTTGCAGCTGGATACACACTGGATTCCTGGAGAACGTGGTAGATCGTGTGTCTGTCCATACTGTCGGTGGAGGACACTGAAGATGTGTACATGATTGGTTCTATGATAACAGGATTTCTGCTTTTTGGAGTTGGTGTTCGACAAACTCGGAAAATGTCGGCAGCTGTTCTAGCCATTGTAAGGCTGCCCGGCCTGTGTGACAGAATGTACCGTGCTGTCAACACTCAGACTCAGATGTTATGTGAGCTGAGCCGTCAGCTGGACTGAGAATCGCAGGCTACGTGCAGCTCTTGAATCTCACTGGTAGAAAGAGATAGATCTCGGAGAAGTCATAATCAGCGTATGTGACCGCAAATTTGGTTTTTTGGAGTCGCCATTGAGATGAACTAGCAAGACTGTAAAGGCAGATGGTTGGCCTGACTCAAAACAACTGTTGTTATCTGAATCTGCGCCCCCCGCCATTGGCCTTGGAAGGTTGACCATCTCAAATTCTCCTGGATGTTATGTGAACAAGATGCTCTGCTCCCCCCTCCCCTACCTGCTCCCTTCCCCAAGAACATCTGTGGACCTGTCAGAGCTCTAACCAGTCGGCTGATGAACACTGCACCATCACTTATCAGGACTATGGCTGGGTGGTGGTGGTGGGGGCTAACCCGGACAGTGTTCAAGGATTACTTCCCAAACTCTCTCACTGCCTTTGCTGGCCTCCCTCATTTTGATGCGAAGGTGCCAGTGGTTGCGTCGCTCACTTGGGCGGTCAGTGCAGGGACCAACACCCTCACCCACTCCATATGCATATGTCTTTATGTCACCAGAATGTTGCTATTTCTTGTGCTATTTGCAACCTCACACTGTGTCCTTGACAGGACACAGAGATGTAAAAAAAAAATTCTACCTCCTCTTGCCTCATGTTTTCCCTTTTACTTATACAAACGAAAAGGGCAGCGCTTCCCACGAGGCTGCAGCCTCAGGAATCCCTGTCTACCCATGTTGTTTTCTTTGGATGGCTGTACTGAAATGTAATTTCATTGTGTTTCATGTGCAATAATAATAAAGTTTAATTCTTTTTTCATTCAACCTTTATTTAGACAGGTCAATCCCATCGAGCCTCGGGGACTCGTTTACAAGAGAGACCTGGTTGAATCTAATTCTGATTTTCGGGTCAAAGGAAAACTGTACCCAAGTCCAGCAGTCACTCTGTGACAAACAACCGCTCACACTCTCACTCACACATTTCCACAAGGTGGAAATAAAATTAAGCTCCTTGTTAGTAATGAGCATCCCTGCCTGACACACAGGAGACTTCCTTTTCTTTCAGTGCATTCTCAAGAATGTTATTTAAAGCAAATTGCATAATATTAAGCAGATGTTTTGAGTAAATGCTGAAAAAAAAAGTGGGCCTCCAAAGGAACTATTCTGAGAAGCCACAATCAGGACTCCAGCCAGACGATTTACGTCTGGTATGCAGCCTCATGGAGCTGAATGGAATTCCTGCAGCAACAGAGCAAATGCAAAAAGATTTTGCAAACTCATTGTGAGGACACAGAGTTTCTTAACAATGTGAAGAAATCCTGATGTAGCCATGAAGACAGAACTTTCTCCTTGATGGACTGGTTGTCAGCGCCTAAACCAGCGTGAGAACTGGAATAAAAGTAGGCATGTGTTTAAACTGGAGAACATTTTAGCAATTCGAGTTTTGGCTGGTGCTAAATATAAGGAAAGCTGGAGCTGAACAAAGATGTGATTATTTTGGAAGCCCAGTGTTTTCAGAAACTGGCCTTGTTACCAAAACCTTGTTGTGTTGAAGTTTTATGTATTAAAACGGCACTCAGGCTCAAATAATATATATATGAAAAAAAACTAAATAAAAACTCACAAAGCAGACTGGATTAAAAAAGACAAGTGAGCAGAATCTTGAAGAAGCAGCTTGTTTTTGTCTCTGGTGGGACATTTTATATAAAATGCAAACTTTCACTCAGACGCAAATATTCTTCTGCAGAACTAATCACACCATGTGCTACAGAATATTTATTGTTATAACGTCCCCCCTCCCACCCCCCCACACTATTAGAAGCCTATTTCTTCTGGTTTTTGAAATAAGATTCTCCATTTGCAATTCCTAACAGATTTTCCACACATTAAAGTGTCTCGAGGAACAAAGCAGCAGAGCTCAGGTTGTTCCCAGGCTGCAGGATAATGAAGAAAAAGACTCTTCATGGGGAGCCAATGATAAAGAACACCTAAAAAAACTTACTGGTCTCTGTATTTTTTTTTTATTCACACACATGGAAGCAGAGCAGCTCTTCAGTTTCACCAAAACATCTCATCTTTCATACCCAGATCAGTCTCCTGAACCAGGTGAAGGCATTTCCCAAGACATATATATAATATTTCATTTGCATTCATAAAACTCCTTCAGCTTCCTAAATTCAGAACTTTCTTTTTGATAGAAAACAAACAAACTGGAAATCATTTAGATTGAACCCCTAAAGGAATGGGTAAACACAGACACACGCAATATTTAAACCCAAAACAGGAAGTAGGGGGCACCACGTCTGCAAACTTGTGGCCTACCTTTGAACCAGGAGAGCCTGGGAAGCCTAGAGCTCCAGCTGGACCGACCGGACCCTAGAGACGAGGAAGAGACACAAACCACATTCAGGTGCAAAGTTTCAGGCTCCACATTCGAGTCACAAAACAAAATGAACTTCTTCTGTCTTTAAAACAAGTCGATGCTAGATAAATGACATTTAAAGTGATACTCACAGGAGGACCAGCAGGACCAGGCAAGCCGTCATTTCCACGTGCTCCCTGACCAGAAACAACAACCACTGATTACATTTAGGTATAATTACTAACAATTTACAATAATACAAAAAAAAAAAACCTGTCAAAGATGCCCTTAACTGATGCAAAAATTGAACTTTTATTCAGCAGAAGTCAAAGAGGAAGAAACAAAACCACATGAGACATGACACAAAGAGATATTTCTAAAGGAAGGTGGCACCTACAGCAGCTCCAGAGGGTCCAGGGCGTCCTCTCTCGCCAGGTAAACCGCGGGGGCCCTACAGGCAAGCAAACATGTAGAGATGAAGGTTTTATCATGATTTATCTTCTTCAGTAAGCATGATGGCTGCTGCCTCCTGTAGTGGCCCCTCTTTGATGCAATTTCATCAGTAAATACTCACCATGGGTCCAGGTGCACCACTCTCTCCAGGAGCACCAGACTCCCCCTAAATAAAGAAAAATTCAGTCTTTAGCATGATGAGACAACTTACTATGGACATAATAACTGATCACTTTTCATTACTTTAACAGAAACCACTGTTTCTGGTCTGCTTATTCTCAGTTTTAAGCAGATAACGTTAGACGTGTAACATCTAAAGCAGGACTATACAACTGATTGCTCGGGGGGCCACAGTTGCTGAAAGCTAAGAGCTCAGGGGCCAGACATCCAGCAGTTATTCTCATTAAGTAAGTTTGTGTTATGATTTAAAATCTAGTTTTATTTCAAAATGGACCCACCGGTGGGCCAAACTGAGCACTCTCGTGGACCTGATTTGGCCCCTGGGCCACCAGTTGAATAGCCCTGATCTAGGCATGTTAAACATGATGTGCAATAATGGAAAAAAAAAAAAAAATCACGATTTCTGGTAATATGTTTTGAGATAAAGCCAATAAGTCAACACTAAAAGGGACAAAAATGAATCCAACACCCCACCTTAGCACCGAGAGCTCCTGTTTCTCCCTTTGCACCATCGAGACCTGGGTAACCCTTAACAGGTGATGAGAGAACAATCAGATTTCTGAGGATGATGGAGCACACAGGTTAGTAGCAGAAAGATTTTTAACAAACTCACTCTGTGTCCCTTGATGCCAGGAAGACCAGGAGTTCCTGGGAATCCACGAGCTCCCTGTGATACAAGCAGGGAAGTTAAAAAAAAAGGAAATTTGTGGAAAATAAAAAAAAAAGACAGAAGATAATCCTGCATTTGTCTTTTTAAGCTTCTATTCTTGAATGTAGTAAATATTTTAATTGGTGTCACAAACTTGTTTTATAATTAAAAAATATTCATATTAATAACTTGTTATTTAACAATTTACTCAAACAAAACAGTTCTAAGCATAAAATCAGGATTTGTTAGAAACCCTGGGAAGTAGCTCACCTGAGGTCCAGTAGGTCCACGTTCACCTGATTTTCCTGGTTTACCAGGCTCACCCTAAAACACAGACAAAATTATTATTATTATTATTATTATTATTTTTCTTTGTACAAGCCTCCACACATTCTGTTCTTCATAGTAAGAAAGGCTCTCCTACTGGAGACATTGATCCATCCTAATGTAAAATGTGACAAGAGTCACATCTGCTGCCATCTTGTGGCCAAACGTGAGTATTACAGTTTATTTTCTTATTACATAAGATCTGCTTTTTGCGTTGTGCAACCAGAGAATAACAAAAAAAAAAAAAAAAAAATGTCTGAGAGATCTTTAGGTAACAGTTTGAATTAATGAGATTAAAGAAACAAACTAACAAAAAAAAATACCCAGATAGATACGAACAAAGAAAATCTAGAAAATTACAGCTAAAAAATAAAAACAAAATAGTTTTTGAACCATCTTGATGTACAACTTTTCTGTAGTTATACAAATAGTTTCCTAGGGAAAGAGTCTAGAAACATTTATTGATAATTTTGACATAACTTTAAATTTCAATAAAGTAGTCACAAACAAAGCATACATGTCTGTTTCCATATTTCTCTATTTGTACAATTGGTAAAGCTGCCGCCTCTCAGCGAAAAGGTCGCTGGATTGAATCCTGGCCCGGACCATTCTAGGTGGAGTTTGCATGTTCTCTCCGTGCATGTGTGGGTTTTCTCCAGGTACTTCAGTTTCCTCCCACATAATAAAAACATGCATGTTAGACAGATTGGTAACTCTAAATTGTCCCTAGGTGCGTGTGAGAGAGAGAATGGTTGTTTGTCTTGTTTGTCTCTATGTTGTTATTCATTTACACCTTAGGGCCACCATACTATGTGTCCCTGTGATGGACTGGAGACCTGTCCAGGGTGATGCCCCCCGACTCTCACTCAGTGACTGCTGGAAATGGGATATATGTCTGTGATGGGAACCAGTGACTCATGGGACCCAAAAAGGAAGAAGTGGGTAAAAGGTGATGGATGGATGTTGTCTAACTAACTAACTCACACGAACACTTCTTGAATGTTTTTTCAGCTGATGTAACAACAGACCACCAAGCTACCACAGCCCTCTGTGTGGAGCAGAGAGCTGCCACCTAGGGTGTCACGGGGAGCAGATTTTGGTGCTTAAGTGCCTTGCTCAAGGACCCAGAGTAGGGCAAATGAAGGTGGAGGCAAGTGTGGATTCTTCACCTTTCCCACCCGTATTTTGATGTTGTCAGTCAGTCCAGGGGATCAAACCAGCGACCTTCCGATCACAGATTCACATACTCTAACCTCTGTGCCACCACTGGCCTACCAGTTATAAATTTTCTTATCTATTTTATAAATGCGACAGTCATACTTACATCATCTCCAGGTTTTCCAGGAGGTCCTGAGGGGCCACGGGGACCCATGGGGCCCTGTTAAAGATTAAAAAAAAAAAAAAAATCACTCTCTGTATTGATAACTAAAACGCTTCATCTTAATTCACGGTGACAGGTCATGCTGCTGTTCCTTTTCCAGTCAGCTCTGACAAAACAAACGGGTCATGCCTGAACGTATGATAACATTTATCAACTGACCGGTATGTGTTGAACTCACTGACAAAAGCTGTTACTGATGATCTTCACCGGTGCATCAACGGTCATTTACATCAGTCAACATTTATTAATGCAGAACTACTGTCCAAAACATTAACAAGTCACTTTAAATTCACATTAATTTGAGGTCTTTATTGCAATGAAATAAGATAAGGACGATTTATTCATGTTGTAGTACAAAAGCTGTCAAACTTTATAGGCTAGATTAGACTGAAACAAAGCTTTGTTTGTCTCAAATAATAAATAATTTTACTGTATATATTCAGACAGTCCAGTCGTTATTTGTTTGTATGAATTAGTTGTTCTTATCAGCTGATACTTGAGACTAAAGTTTGAGCTGCATGACATTAACAATGTGATTAATATAATATTCTATTAACTTTTTTATTTAATTCATAATCATTGTAAACTAATAACTTATGACTGACTGAAGTATTTTCTGGAATTTGCATCACTGATGCTGAGACTCTTCCAATTATTTTCTTGATCTAAATTTGATTTTAATCACACTTAATGATATACTGGCACTTTTTTTTTTTTTTAAATGCTTCTCTGTGGGATGCTCTGAACTCTACATGAGCAGATTATCACAGCAGTGGGGAGACTTTATCCGGTCCACCTGCTGAGGGATCGGAGAGGACAGGAAAAGAAGGAAAGCTTCTGGAGAAATTAGCTCTTAGATATATACTTTTTTAAAGCAGAAGAAAATTATCAAAAAATGAAATTGTGGGAAAAAAACATATTTTTATGGAAAATGTTGATGTGACTATCAGAAAGAAAAAATAATATTGGAAAAAGTCTGTGATATGTGTAAAATAAAAGAAACACTATCTAATAAAATGAAGTACAGTGAACACAAGATCAGTTCTGTTCCCGCCCCTGACTCTACCATCAAATGACGGATTATAAAACCTAAACAGGAAGTCTCAAAAAAACGACTAAAGAGTGTTGATGTTTCAAAAGTTGCAACCAAACAGGCCCAAGAAGCTAAAACTGTGAAGACACGCAGTACTGAGTAACCTTTGCTTAACCTTTATTGTTCCATATTTTCACACTTCAACCTCAGACTTCAGGTTTACTTGTGGTTCCTGGAGTTTCCAAATGCAAACTGGGAGGAAGATCTTTCAGTTATCAGGCTCCTCTCTTGTGGAACCAACTTTCAGTTTCTGTCTGTGCGGCTGACACATTGTCCAGTTTTAAGATTAAGTATTTTCTTTTTGATAAATCCTATAGTTTAGGTCTCTTTGGGTTTCCTGATCTATCCTTTAGATCTGCTGCAATCAGCTTAGACTGCTGGAGGACAAATTGACCACATTTCTTCACTCTGCTGCTGCCTTTGCTCTACTCTGCCTGTTTGTATTTGCAATTATTGAACCTTAACATGTGTTGTTTGTCTTTCTTCCTATGGACTGAACACCTGGGCCTGTCATTTTATGTTTGTTTGTTCCTCCTCCCTGTGTCCTGTTCAAACCCCAGCCATTTGAAGCAGATGGCTGCTCGTCCTGAGCCTGGTTCTGTTGGAGATTTCCTCCTGTTCAAAGACGTTTTTCCTTTCCACTGTTGCCTTCTTGCTCAGAATGGGCGACTTTGACAAAGTGAAGATTCAGCACGATCTGCTGGATTCCTTAGAGAACTTTTTACTGTGTCTTTTTATGATGTGGATGTTTCTGTTCAGTGCCCTGCAATGACTTCTGTTGTGACTTGGTGCTATCAAATAAACTGAACTGAACTGAAATACTCTGCTTATTTTTTTTAAATAATGTTTTCTTTTGAAGTATATTTTTTAATACGAATATATTTTAAAGGTAAAGGGTAAGAAGAAGAAAAATTAAAGATGCTCAAGAGCCTCAACGAGAGATGAAAGTCCTTAAGACATCAGAAGCTACCAGGAAAAAGACAAATGTTGCACCGCGGGGAACTCACAGATTGTCCAGGCTCTCCGGCCTCTCCTGGGCTGCCTTGGAAACCTTGTGGGCCCTAAGATGTGGAGAGGAAAGAAAAATACTCCAGCTGAGAAAACGAACAAACAACACAAAAAAACTGCTTCACGTGAAAGACAGAAGGCACAAACTGCTGAAACCATGATTTCATCAATAAATACATATTTTTCCTATAACAAATTTTCCTTTGCTTTAACAGTTTGAATTTTTTTTTCTTGCATTTTGGTCTTAAAGTAAATTAACGTAATAGTGAACACCGTTTATCAACCTGTTCTTTGAGATAGTACCACATTCTTTTTTCCACACTCCCATGACAAACAATAAACCCCAAAAAAAAAACATATCACCAACAAAATATGATAAATAAGAAGCCTGCATTAACCTTAATTTAAAATTTAAATCAATAGAATTACAAAAAGTATGACTGGAGAACAGTCAGTTCAGAAAATAAATACTTCATGATAAGTAAAAGTATCCAGTGGATGTCAAAGATCTTCTTTTTTAAGTACAGTATTTACGTCTGCAGGGGTGACCGTGCACAGCAAGTGAACTTATGAAGTATTTGACAATTATTTGACACCAGACGTCCTTCCTGTCACAACCTGAGATCAATCCTGCAGCCTGAGCATGATGAGACAGTGGCACTGACCACCAAGGTACCCCAGCCCCCTAAATGTGTTCATATTAGTGCGAATAAACCATAAAGCAAAGGCAGCTCAGACGACATTACTTCTTTAATTTGAAGCCTGCAGGACGTCAGAAAATTGCTACATGTGAAGTGTGGTTACGGGTTGGAGCGGAAAAAAGCACAGGGTGTGTTTGTGTGCAGGGTGTAAACCCAGTGAGGATGTGAGGACGGTAAATTGTCAGGTGCTCTACATTGTGTCTGGGCTGTGGCACAGGATAACGCCTCGGAGCCTGCAGCTGGAAGCCGAATGTATTCTTTATGTGCCGCCTGCAGACGACACCGATCGAGTGTAAACTTTTACCTTTGGTGGCTGTGACATGTAATCCTGCCTGGAGTTCAAAGTCAGTGGTCAAATGCAGGTTTATAATATGTACAGACACTAGAGGGGGCAGACTCTGATAATTATTGGATTTATCCTGTTGAAAAACAACACAGGACGCTGTCTGCAGCTGCGCTCAGATCTCGTGTTAGAAGTAAAGAAGGTACTTACAGGTGCTCCGGAGGGGCCAGGTGGTCCTCTGGGTCCCATGGGGCCCTGAGGGGAAGAGAAACCACAGGAGCAACATCAGGACAGAAAGCTCCATTCTTCACCAAGACAAACATAAACGTGTTAATAACATCGGAACACAATCAGATTTTACTTTGACCATTTTTTTAGAGGCAACATTTGCACGTTGATCCACTTCAGTCAGGATCTACGAATCACATCGTCTGCTTTGCCCCAAAGCTACACTCTGTAATACTCAACAGCTTTACTTGTCAAAAACATAAATCTTTAGAAATTCCTCAGTGGCATTTAGAACTTATCGTTCATCCAATCCCTCCTTTCACTTATTTTAAACACACCTCTCATCTTTTTATAGCTTTTTTTTTTTTTTTTGCCTACATTTTTCCGCAGTTCAAAGGTCGTCAGCTGTACTGTTGTACTCCTAGGAGAGATTTGTCAAATCTTACATAACATCCTTTATTTTGAAAAATGAGCCTTAAATGCTGATGCGCGTGTTTTAAAAGGTTTCACAAAGGTTTAGTCTTAGACGCTGAAGAGGGATGCATTTTTTTCTGCCGAATGCTTTCAGACTGAAACTTAATCTGCTCAGCGAGAGCTTCTGGCTGGACTCAGAGGCCCAAAAAACTTTTTTTTTTTTGCTTCACCTTCATGCATCAGTGCTCAGCGAGAAAATATTAGAAGAATTAGAGTGAAAGGTGAGAATCCTAATGGGTTTTCTTTCAAACACACAAAATATAT
>JARVGQ010001639.1:21905768-21918384 GCA_031762355.1 Hypsolebias martinsi | reverse complement strand
GATGGAAGCATTGGATTTTTATTCTAAGTTGTTTCTCATATTTAAAGAATGTAATGAATTTGGACTTCTTGTGTCAGCTGTTTTCCACATTAAATTAAAAACATATTATTTTCATTAGTTTTGCTTTCATTAATGCTCAGTTAAAAATGAGGGAGTGCAGCCAAAGAAAATGTCACAGCAGTGTATAGTGGTCCTTAGAAAAGCATGAAAATCAGCTTTCAGTGTGTGTGGCAGGCTTCCATCAGCTTATCAATGGGACTGAGTGTGTTTAAATTGTTTGAATGTGGGCGAGCAAACGTTTCAGTAAAAGCACTGTTCAAGTGTTGGAGGAAACGATTAGCAGTCCCTAAGTTTGACTTATGCGACATCGGTTTAGTTCAGCTGCTCTCAGACAACGTGAGCGGGACGACGAGCAGCGCTGAGCTCTCAGACGCACATGGTGGGTCCATCTTTAGGACTGAGGCTTAACACTGGGATCTGATCGTCTCCAGGCATATCCTCCCTCTCATCCAGGTGTCTCACACCATCACCACCCAGCAGCGCCATGGCTTTTTAAAGAACGCCCAGAATGCTCCTCTCTTCACTGTTAGCTGCGGAGGTTTTGCACGAGCTTGAGGATCAATCCTCACTTTATAAAACGACCCATCTGCACTCCTGGTGAGGCTTTTATTCAACAATTGTCAAATTAAGACCTCTCATGCCTTGAAGGAATGCAAATCATCTTTCGCCTTCCAGGTCCAGTTTTTAACGAGCTTTCTACCTTTTTGGACAAATCTTGAAAACAAAATTATGCTTGATCTCATGAAAGATCTCAAGCACTTGGTTAATAGTTGGGAGTGTGAGGCTTTTTTATTTGTTTCTTTCTGACATGTGACTTTTACTTACATTTAGAAAGTATTGTTGAAATCTGTCCAGTGGTTTATGAGATATTTTGCTAACAGACAGACACGGTTGACTTCTTGCCAAAGTTTGAAGCAAAATTTTGCTTAATCTGCGGCGTTCAGAGTTCATGTTGGGGATTACATTTTTTTTGGCCACATGACATGTTAGCTCGGCATCTGTAAAGCTGACTGAGCCATTTTGAGTTTGCTGAAGTAATTTGACTGTGGTGTCCAGCTTAAATTGGTTTAACTCAAAAAGATAACTATTTGAAAATGTACAATCAGTTATCATTTTCTGAGAATTTTGTTAAATCCACCGAGTGGCAGACAAAAATATAAAAACAGACACGGGGAGTCACATGATTTCCTGCTTTTAGCCACATGGGCCAAAAAAAAAGGGGCAAAAATGATTGTTGTTTCCTCTGATGTTTGTTGAAATGCTGTTTGAAGATCAAAAATGATGTGTCCATCGCCTTTTGTTATTAAGTGATAACCAAGTGGTTCTTCAAACGTAGATGTCCAGATTTTATTTCCATTCTTTAATTATAGTTTACGATTCGATCAAATTGCAAAGACGGTTTGGAGCAGCAGCGATCGTTTTGCAGATCTCCAAGTCGGGTCCTCAGTTCAGAAGTTTCATTCATCGCTCGTTTCTGAAAGTGTATCACCGCTGCAGACTCATTCACTGACTGTCAGAGAAGAACGTGGGGGGCCAGCAGGTCTCAGCATGGCTTTCTCACCATCGGTCCTTGCATCACACCCATCTGAGCGCCGCCAGCCTTCTCGTCAAAACCTCCAGCCATCTGAGCAGCAAAGTTCTGGAAGAGGAAAAAAGAGAAAACCTCGTCAAGATTTCTTAATAAATGAAGGTTGTTTTATGTCAGTTTCAGTTCAGATTTTATGATGCTCTGCGCCGTCACCCTGACTTTTAGCTTGAAAACACCAAAAAAAACAAAAACAAAAAAAAAAAAACCTATAAAAGCCTGAGGCACCTGATAAATTAAGACATGCTTCACACTGGACCACATTTAAAAATCAGCTCTCTATCCTGGTATATTTAAATATTTATCTTGGCACTAAAGAGTTTTCACAGAGCTGACACACGGCATCATTTTGGCAGGACAGAGAAGCAGCTTGCAGGATCCTGTCAGCTGCAGAGCATCACGTGCACCCTGATCCAGACAAGGAAGAGACGGAGGGCATGTGAACACTTTTTTACAAAGACTTTGTCTGCCCTGTTCACCAAAAAGCTTCTTCCTGTCCTCTTCTAGGTCTGTCACAGCATCTCATGCCCTTCAACCTTTCCTCCTTCTTGTCGATTCCTCCTCCTTTCTTCTTTTCTTCAGTGAAGAATAAAAGGCATTCAGTTGATTTTCTCTCAGCATCCATGCTGTTGAGTCTCTGTCTCCTCCCATCCGCTGCACGTTCACACATCTTTTGTGTTCTTGGACTTCTTTGCTCCGTTTCACCCATTTTCTTTTCCTCATCACCCCAACCAGTCAAATCTCTTCTTGGCCTTGAATCAGTGTTCAGCCAGGCAGAGCTTATGTACCCGAGGACACACCCCTCCATATAGGATACATACCCCACCAAGGCCAGGGGGTCCGTTAGGTCCGGGAGGTCCAGGGGGTCCGGGGTTTCCAGGGGTTCCAGGTTCACCATCTCTGCCACGAGGACCAGGGCTTCCCTGAAGAACAAAGATAGAATTAAAAACAAATCTTAAAAACAAATAAAAAGGTCAAGAATACATTCTAAAACTGAGCCATAATGACCTAATTGTAGTGTCTTAAAGCCTTTCACATTGTTTTATTTGGTGTTCTTTTGAGAATCTGAAATTAATTTGAGGAATAACTCAAATTATTAAGAAAAATAAGGGCCTTAAAAAGATTTGGGGAACATAATTATCTGATACACACCAGATTCATCATTACAGGAGTTCCCAACCCTGGTCCTTGTGGAACACCATTCTGCATGTTTTAATTGTTTCTCCGATTTGAAAGAATGGGTGATTAACAGACTTTGGCAGAACTTGAGGGAATAATTAAATCGCTGAATCAGATGTGCTGGAGCAGAGAAACAACTAAAACGTGCAGGATGGTGTCCCTCAGGGACCAGTGTTGGGAACCACTGCATTACTGTATAGCCTGTCAAATAGCATATTTTTATTTTCCAGCTGCGCTGTGGCACATTTTTGACAACTGAGACAAAAATTCTTAACATAAATGTAGATTAAATTGCATCTTCTTAGGTGATAATAATGTATATAAATAGGAGGAGTAGTCTCAAACAACAATTTTAAAATAAGTTGCTCATTTATTTTTAGGACTGTGTGCTAATATTGAAGCTCAGGAGCAGTTTAAATAAATCATTATAAAGTCACTGGCAGGGAAACACAAACAAAAAAAATCATGTTCAGGAGGTACTGTTAACAGCAGTGTAAAGCTCATTTGAATCTTTTCCAAACTCCACTGACAGTTAAAATGACAAATACATAAAATTAAAAAAAAACTTGACCTCTTCTAACCTGCTGCTTTCATACAGTTTTATACAGGGTGCAAATATTCCATTCAAACTAAACAACACTGCAGCTTTATTATGTAAGATTGTTGCTCCACATTTCAAAAACTCTCAGTGTGTCATTACAGGTTGTACAGTACGCTGATCATCTGTTGGGTCAAATGGTGCATACCTCTGTGCATGTAGAGACAAATTACCCAGCAAGCCGATCCAAAACCAAGAACGTAGTAAAACAGTGCTTAGCTTCAGCTGTAGCCAAAACTAAATCTGCCTCGTGTTTGAATCTGCATAAACAAGATAAACTCCTGGCCTGCAGCTATGATCAGACCCGTGCTGTTACATTAATGACACCATCAAAGCCTGACGAATGCAGCGGCGCTGATTCCCCGCGCTGACTGTGAGTGTGAGGCCTCTGAGCGAAGCCAATGTTTACATTCGGAGTCTCCGACAGTCTCACATCTGTTAAACGAGCCAGACCACAGAGCCTAATGGGAGCGACACATGACTGGGTAGACTGTGGTGCTCAGTGAAAGGCCACCATTATCCCGACCTGCGTGCTGCAACACATCCCCTGACCCACCCTCCAGGACCTACACCTATCGGATTCAATCGGACATACTGTACTTGTTAACGGAGCAGATTACTTGGCTCTAGTCTTTAAGGGGTCAAACAGGAGGAAATCACAACCAGGAAACATTATTTGTTAAAAATTTCAACATTATGAAACTAACCTTCTCTCCTTTCTCTCCTCTTGGTCCGCGGGGTCCTTGCTCTCCTGGTGGGCCCTGGGGGAACAGAAGAAGGGGCTCAGTACCTTTACTAAATATCTTAGAGCGTGTAATAAAATGAAGCAGCTGTAGCATTTATTGATGCTGTTGCATCAATTTCTTACTATTTTATATGAAACAAGAACACCAAGTTATAAAAGCCTTCTTGTAGAAGCTACATAAAAAAAAAATACACAAGCAGAGGAAGTTGCATACCGTTGGGCCGGATGGTCCTCTTGGTCCTACAACCTGTATAGGAAAAGGGGCAAAAACAAAACAATAAATGCTTCCATTTACCAGATACATTTTCCACACAAGATCTTTGCTCCATCAGAGCAGACTTGTTAATTTCCAGTATCTATAGGCAGAACCAGAAGCGTATAAACAACGGTCTTTTGATTTCCTGCTATGAACTTGCACTCGTCAGAGAAGCAAAGTGCTTCCAGGTGCAGCAGCAGCGGGTTTACTCTCCTTCTGCTGCTTTCTGATGTCCCAACCTTAATGGGCGATATGGAAACCTTATGGTTTGGCTGTCTTCCACATGAAGGGGTTAACTGCCTCCTTTTTTTGGATTTTTGTTTCCTGATTCTTTTGTAACCTCGTCGTACAGGAACTTTGACTTCCTTTGGCTGTTTCATAATATAATTTTTATAAGATTAAAATCAGAAATGTCAAGGAATTTAATTTTTTTTAGCTTTTTAGGTATTGAGTATTGCATCAGACTAAAAGGCTGCATCCAGAAGACGCACATGTAAAATGACACAAGAGAGTAGCAGAATAATTCTGTTTATCTAATACAAATGGAACCACTTCACGTAATGATGTTTCTTGTGCATGTTGTACTTCTAGGATGCAGAAACACATCTTCTTTCACTGGCTACCAAGAAGAGTTGGTAGGTTTCATGCCAACCACGGCTAACAAACAGGTGTCAACTTACATCGGTAATGTCTCCAGGTTCCCCCTTCTGACCCTGATAAAGAGAAAGCAGAACAACTTTAATGAAACTGGCAAGAAATACGTTCATTAAATTTGGCAATCCTCATTCAAACCTAAACGTCTACCACTAAAAGTTTTCTGGATGAGGAGTTCTGATGTTAAATTAAAAAAAGTTGGCAGAATATGTTCCTTGAAGTGTCATTCAACGGATGTGACACTCAGCGTGAACAGGAAATTACTATTATTCCTCTGAAAAGACTTTTTCCCACATTAAAGACTCGTCTAAAGCCTTAAACTATCAGGTTGTCGTGCAGCTCTGATGGGTCTGGGGCAGACCTGGTTATAATTGCTGGCCAGGCTGACTTCAGATACACACACACACTGTCATCATCAACATGCAGACATATTGTTCCAAATATCCTAGAAGTCTCACCTTAGCTCCAGGTACTCCTGTAAGGTATGGTGCAAGATTGTAGACAGAAACAGAACACAGTTAGTGAACAGATTACACACAAAAAAAAAACAAACAAAAAAAAAAATCACCCATTTATGCTAAAATAGCTCCTAATTAAAGTAAATCTACTTGCTGCAATTTTCTAAAACAGACTTTTCCAAAGTCACCACATTGTAGTGTTGTTATAAATAGATCCCATTAGGATAAAACCAGTGTTGGTTAACTCACCATCTGGGCACAGAAGCAAAAGCACAACGAGTGCATTAAAGAAAAGGAAGTGGCAGAAAGCAAAAAGGTCAATTTAGACTAACAGAATCTCGCAGGACAGAGAGGAATTTAACTGTGTTTCAAAGTTATTACTAATTTTTTTACTTTTTTGCTTTAGTTAGTTCAACTATAGCTTGGCTATACCTGAGCTATGTTAATTTAGCAATCTTAAGGCTTTAATTTAGTGATTTCTGAAATAGGGCTGGTTAAAATTATTGTTTAATGACAGATTTATTTGCAAACATCTTTTTGTCTAACAAAAGAGGCCCGGTTATCAAGTGTCAAATGTTACAGTAGATAAATAGGATCAGATAAAATGGTTCGTTTAGATCAAGGATGATGAATTTCATACCAATAATTCAAGTTCATTACATTTTGAATGATTATTTTTACAGACAATGATTGAGAATTAGATTTCAGCCAGCCCTATTTGTATGTTGTGGAAAAATCACTCTTTACATGTTACAAATGTCTTAAAAGCATCAAAACTCGCCTTTAGGATCTGGATATTTTACAGCAGTTAAATGCACAAGCATGCGTTTCAAACAGTGACACATCTGATTTCAGTGATGCTCCTCAGCCTGTTTTATTTACATTTCCAAAGGAACCAGAGCCTGAATACTGGGGTCTTTGTTTATCAGGAAGCCATGACACTTTGAAAGGCGTATGAGCCACTGGCAAAGTGGTGAATAGCCTCCTTGAAAGCGCTCTGTGGAGAGTCAGGCTCTTTTCTTGTCATCAGATCTGCAGAAATCCACAGAGAGGATATAGAGCAGAAATGTGAGGCGATGTCTGCTCGACTGAGGTATTTCCTTAATCACTCCCACATGTTTTCATGATACTCAGGGAAGGAGACTATTCAAACAAGATGGGGGCCAAGGTACGCCAGCAGTGGAAAAACGCCGGCAGGATTAGCATTTCACTGAAATCTCGTCAGATGTGTCACTGCTGTTGTGTGAATCTCGTCACTTGTTTGCTTTGGGGATTGAAAACTGTGTTCAAATCGAAGGCTGACATGAGTTACACAGCAACTGGCCACACTTTGATTTGAACCAAATGAGCTATTTTCTTTCCCACCCCAAAGTAAACAACGTCATCATGAACAGTAATTTATTTATGAAAGGTGTGAGATAAATAAATTACAACCAGAAGGTGAAGATGGGTCAGCAGCACAGATGGGGCAACACTCTCCGAATGGGATTTCAGGTTTGGGACAGTCTTTTAGCTCCTCGCAGACAATTTCGTCACACAGAATTGTCCCACTGTCGCACACACAGATGCGACAAGGCTCTGGTTTCCATATGTCCTGGTTGCCATAACTCTGCCCGTCTTGTACACAGCTAAAAGCATCCTCCTCTGTGTTCAAAGTCACACAGAGGACCACACAGTTTGGAAGAAAAAGGGAGATTAGGCATCATATATAAAAATATTCATTTAAATACACAACTCATACCCAACATGCATTAATTGACAGAACTTCTTTAACTTTAATAGCTATAATTTTGTTCAGCCAAGAAACAATCATGGAGAGTAAAATCAAAAACCAAAAGTTTAAATACAAAAATAAATTACTTATTAAATTGAAGTAAATCATTCACATAACTATTGAAACAGAGAATACAGGTTGATTTTATGTTCTTTCAACTAGCTTGGACTTAATAATGGTGATCGTTTTGTCAAGAAGCATTGACAACTATCTAATTAAACCGTCAAAAAGCCTGATTTGATCCAGTAGTTCAAAGGATAATATTCAAAGACATTGTATGGAAAAGGTGCATAAGAAAGAATGCCCATTTTGTTTAAAATAATGCTGCTTGTTAAGCCATGATCTTATTAGTGATCTATATTTTGATAAAAGCCTTAACTAACAGTTGCAACTCTTGTTTTCTAAATTAAACTGCATCATCTTCTCTAAAGGCAACTCCAACTCAATTCTTCACGTGCAATCTCTTCAGTGACCACATGAGGGCAGTGTATCCCCACATAATCCAGGTCAAGCACACTCCAGGAAACCACTTAACTTCAGTGACTCCACTATCTGGAGACCATGTGCCTAAATTCCTTGACAGTTCATTAAAGAGCTGGTTCACATTGTGGAGACACACTAACCTACAGCACAGGAGACTTTGCATTCAGTAAAAAAATGTTTGCACATTTTTTTTTTCTTTTGGACCACAGCCTGACATACAAAGCACAAGGCGATGTAATGGAGGCAGGTCACATCTGAATGGAGCTACTGTACATAGTGTAACACCTGCTGAGAGAAATGCTCCGACTGGAGTCCCTGAACCTGTGCAGACGGGTGAGAGCAGCTGATCGAACAAAGGAAAGGCCTAAAGGTAGAGTCGGTGGGAGAAGGAGCAAGCAGCTATATTTATCTATGAGCCAACGCTTACGTCTGGGTAACCTAACGGACCATAGCAGCAAATAATGGACTCTTTCTGGTAGGGGACAGAGTGGACAATTCACAAACTGTGCTTGTATAAACATGGGGTGCATTTTAAATCTCATGTGGGGGCCATGGCTGTGTGTGATGCCAGTTCAAACACATTGAAGAGAAGAAACCTGTAAGCTTTCAGGCACATTCCTGGCAGTTTGGATGTTTAGTTTTACAGACCTGGGTGGACTATCAAAGACCTGCACCTGTCCTTTCACTAACTGGCATGAATGATTTGCCTTAAATAAGTTATTTTAGGACAAGGGCTCCTGTATACACAACTATCTAAGAGCTGGGCTTATAACATGCTGTGAGTGTCTGATGTTGATTTGAAAACCTCCTCAGCTCTGTTTTCCAGGTGAACCAAACTAACAGTTTTAAAGGAAACCAACGTGTTACGTTGGAGCATTGAAGATGGATCAGTTTTTACACTTTCATGGCACTTTTTTAGGCTTTGATTCTGCTTCACTTATGACCTGTGTGTCATAAATCAATAACCTCTTAACTAATTGATAAAGCTCAAGGCCAGTAAGGCTACTGTGCTGAGGTCACAATAAAACCTTTTTACTACTCCTTCCAGACCCCCATCCACAAAAAAAGAAAAAATCCCAAAGAAAATTCTTGGGAAAGAAGGACTTGCATTATATCCAAGTTCCTGTGTCTCTGAGAAGGTAACTTGACACTTCAAATTGCTTTGGCACAGCTATTTCCCCTCGTTCTTCTTTTGGGAAAATACACCTTTCACTTGCTTTAGAAACAGCAGGTTTGACTTGTGCAGTGAAAATGTTTCGTCTCTTAGAATTCAGGTTTAAAGTCTGATTTTTTACTTTTTCCGATCACCTCATTTAATCTCTCTTTCTCTCCTGTCACAGTGTAGATGGAAATACTGAAATCACTTGGAACAATAGTTTTAGCCTCTGGAGGCTTCAAAACACAGACTTCTGTGGATGTTACAGTGAAAGAGCAACTCTGATGAAGATTTAAACTCCTGCTTTGCATAAATCAAGAGGTTAAAGAACACCTTTAGTGAAATGTTGAACTTCACTGATGGTAATAAAAACATCAAAATAAGGAGTAAGTCACTTCTACCACATTTTAATGGTCTTATTGCCTCAACAAGCTGAGATGTGCTTGGATGCCCTCTGACAGTGATGGAATGTGAACACTTTTCATCAAAGGCCCTTGAGCCTGACCAACTTTCACTTTTTGCATGTCCCTTCCCCCCTCCACTCATCTATATTAAGTGAATCTGCAGTTTAAAAGCTGTCAAAGCACCTAAAGCACCCACAGGTGTCAGGCGGTTCAGTTTCAAGAAAGCAATGGAAGGCAGGTAGAAAAGAGCCTTGGGCTGCAGGGATCTGGGGAAAAAAAAGAATCCATCCTGTGGTCTGGTTTTGGTTTAAACTAAAGACTAACTTTTGAGAAATTAAATACTGTATTAATATACATTTTTTATCACAACCCAGTGATAAAACAAATGCACACAATTTTGTATTTTTTCCCCTCTGTTTGTGGAAACATAGCTCACACAACATTTCTATCCCTCAACTACAAATGGAAACAGCTGGGGTCTAACACAAATTTAATTATTAAAAAACATGTCTATCATTAGTCTGACAATATATTTTTAATATAAAATAAAGCATCCAAACATTTTATATTATCTGTGTGTGAAAGTTGCAACAGAATCACATCACTCCAGGTTCAAAACTATTTTCAGTTCAGGCTGTGCGTAGATCTAAGCAGATACCAGAAAAAACAGTGCACACTGTGACAAAGTCAGCTTTTCTTCATTAGAGAATAAAAATGGTGACTTACGGTCATAATCCTGACATCTCACAACGGCTAATAGACAAACTTGGGTTGCTGCAAGTAGCAGTACAGTCCTTGAATCCAGCAAGCTGAACATGTCTAAATATTAGACATGCACGGCCCTTTGGGAGATGAAGAGGTGCGAGTGGAGCGAAGGCTTCTTTCAGTCTTTAGTGATTTATGTCCCCAGTTACAGGAGTCGGACCATCTGACATTCACCCAGCCCAGAAGGAGATGATGTGGGGAATCCAGCAGCAGGACCTGGACCTGCAGCACAAACTCAGCACCAACCGCTCCAGGCCAGACGCTGTAGTTTTATGACCCGGCTGCCTTCAATGAATCTTCGTTTATTCCCCTAAAATATCAGGCCGGCCCTCTCTTACCCCCTGTCAGGCTGAAACCTGATCCCCTGATTCCCTCCCTTTCTCCCAGGTTCCTTTCTCCCATACCCAGACCACTCCTTTCACCACGTGCTGAAATGAGCTCAAATAGACTGAAACTTTTTTTTCTTTCAGTTTGGGTGTCCAACCTCTTTCACCCCTACTTAGTTCAGTGATAGTAGAATGACTTCCTTATGCAGGGAATGTGTTTTCTTCTGTATTCTATCATGTAGGTGAGTGACACTTGAACAATAAACAGCTTAAATGTTTCACTGACAAAATATCTGCCTGTTGTAATGTTTTTCTCCTGTTCCTCTAATCTGATCCCATTTATAGCCTACTACTTACTTTGTAAATAAGTGAGTAAATGAGTCCTCATGGCTCAATGGGGCTAACCTGTTTAAATAAAGGTTGAATGAAAAAATTACGTTGTTCATATATTGAAAGAAACAACAAACAAAACAATAAATCTGCCTGAAGTCTAGAGAAAATGGCAATGGAAGAGATGTTTAAAGGCACAAACAGAAACTTATCAATAAACAATGTTAGTTGTAGCTCTTATAAAGCAGTTTTTTTCAACTCGCAAGTAATGGTTGGTGTTAAAAGAGTTTAAGATCAGAATGAAGAAGAATGGAGAAGTCCATCTGCTGCTGGATACTGGAATTCCCCACCACAGGCAGTGAGAAAAGGCAGTCTCTTCTCCTCCACACTAGTCCTTAGCACAGGGACACCTCAGGGCTGTGTCCTCAGTCCACTCCTGTACTCTCTATTTACACACCACTGTACCACCAAGCAGCTCTAACATCATCCTCAAGTACTCTGATGACACCACCATCTTGGGCTTCATCAATAACAACGACAAGTGCCTTTGGTGTTCACATCACTGAAGATCTGTCCTGAACATTACAAACAACACTGTGGTCAAGAAATCCCAACAAAGACTCTTCTTCCTAAGAAGATTAAAGAAGTTTGGTACAAACACCAGCATCCTCACTAACTTTTATAGGTGCACCATTGAGAGCCTGCTGACAGGTTGCATCACAGGGTGGTAGGGGAACTGCACCAGTCAAAGCCCAAAAGCTCTACAGAGGGTGGTACAAACAGCAGAGGACAACAATGGTAGCAGACCCCACACCATCCAGGACATCTACCACAGCCAATGTCTGCTTAAAGAACGCAGCATCATTCAGGACCACACCCACCCAGCACAAGGACTTTTCCATCTTCCTTCAGGCAGGCGATGCAGGACGAAAAGACTCAAAGACACTTGTTATCCACAAGCTGTCAGATAATTGAACTCTTGATAATCTAAAAAAGCTAAGTCTGGTCCTCTGGACATTCAAAAAACAAAACAAAACAAACAAACAAAAAAACTGTAGAAACGTTTCGTCTTTCGTCCGAAAGACTTCCTCAGTCTGAGGTGCTGTGTTCAGCTCAGTCTTATGAATAGCACCCTCTCACAGTGGATCAACCTTTGCTGCTGACAGCCGAAACCAGCTGCTCACATGGTCATTATCTTGATAATAATACTGAACTATTGACAATACCATATACTATAGGCCACATCTGTGATACTTAATATGTTTATTGCTTCTCCACAATGTGGCTGTATCATGTATATATGTCATATCTCATGCCATATGTGCCATATATCTTGTAATTCAACTAATCTCAATGTTACTCACTGCCTGTGCAATAGCCTGTCACACAACCTAGTTATGTGCAATAAACAGTACATTATGTGCATTTAACCTTATTTTACCACCTGTGAAATACTTTTTCATATGAACTGATCCTACTTGCACCATTAAATTCTACCATGTTGTAGTTTACTATATTTCTTTGGGACCTTGTAAAAATAATGGTTGTATTTCATTTTTTGTTGTTTTATTTTGTACCCTTAATGCAAATAAATAAATAAATCGTGTCATCTGGAGCAGACACAACTTAATCTTTTTTGTTGTTAGTTTGAATTGATATTTGAGAAGAAAAGATTTCTAAACTCTCTGCTGCTTTTGATGTACGTTTGTCGATGAAACTGTCATAATCATCTTGCTTATACAGTAGTGGCTATTCTGACAGATGGGTGGATGGATGGATGGATGGATGGATGGATGGATGGATAGATAGATAGATAGATAGATAGATAGATAGATAGATAGAT
>JARVGQ010001639.1:21879145-21892651 GCA_031762355.1 Hypsolebias martinsi | reverse complement strand
TTGTCCTGTATGTCAATCAAGTGACAGGATGTTTGATAGGCTAAAGCTCAAGCTTCAGTTGTCATCTGATTGGTTGCTCTGTATGTCAATCAAGTGACGGGATGTTTGAGGGGTTGACAATTTTTTAATGTCACGCTGTGATCTACCAGTACTGCGTCCGCGATCGACCGGTAGATCACAATCGACCTAATGAGCACCCCTGCTGTAGACATGTGTTTGTGAAAATAACATTTACATTTTTTTTTTAAGCATAACAAACTGACCTGTAACTGGAATTTCTAATAATGCCATAATTAATTTATTTCAGCTCTGCAGTTAGATGAGGCTTGTTCGGCATCAGAAAACCAGCAGTGGTCTCTGACTCCAGCTGTCAGAGCCAGTTTTACATATATTTTTAGATGTTTTACTACATTGAAACATCTGATTTAAATGCATTGATCAAAACACTTATCTCAAACATGCAGGACAGCGTAGGCTCACAAATTTTTTTATCATCAAAACCAAACAAAACCAGCCTGGTTTCTCTGGTGTTTGTAGAGAACCAGATGCAGACCTAAGCAGGTCTGTAACCTCTGACCAGGTGTCTACACCTATGACAGATTAACGTAGGAGTAAGAAAGTCCATCCATTTTCTTTATCTTTCTCTTGTCTCGGTCACTGGGAGCTGGGCTTACCTCTGACAGTAAAATAGAAAAGTAAGAAACCTAAAACAAACCATGTTGTGCATGTCCTACTTTTTTTTTTTTTTTAAATCTTCATGCACCCTTTTGCATTTCATTCTGACAACAAAAAACATTTTCCCCCCCAGCAGTTTTCAATTATGTTGATAAAAAGAACAACTATCAAAGTGAGACCGCTACTTTTCTAACATAAAACACTAATCCATCAATCCATTTTGCTTGGGTTTCAACTAACCACCAACCCTAGTATCCATTTGGTAATAATTAAAAATCAATCAGTGTTTTGTTGCTGCAAAATATAGCATCTCAGAGTGTCTGTGTCAGTCTTGCTCAGTCTCATACACTCAACTTTTGGTTATGCTATCATTTAATTTGTGTGTTAAAAACACGAAAAACCTATGAAAAGGTTTAAAATTGGTTAACGTGGATCAACCTGATACACTGGCTAACACACCATCTCAGATTCTCTTTTGTGTGGTAGTAGTTGTATCTACATGTACAGATCATTTGGCAGACATTTAATCAGAAATGTACCATTAACTCAAACAATGCCTGTTTTCCCCTTTATTTTACATTTCAAGGTGTGTGTGTTCAGACAACAATTTATTTAGATCTCCAGTAAAATGATCAGCTTTAGAGACAGGTTTGTCCTTTGTTAGTTGTACATATGAGAAATGGGGGAAATGTTAATTTTATATTAACAATTAAACACTTTAAGGAAATATGCCAAATTGCTTTCTTCTAGGATTTAGGAGTTGCAGGTTAATAGCTGTGAACCTCAAGTTGCTCGCCTCAAGCAAAGATAAAGATCTCCCACAGCAGAGCCCCCCTGGAACCACAGATGGCTTTTTGCAACATTTTGTCCATGTGAAACAAACTCACCAATACATGTGGATGTGCCAAATTGTTAAGAGTATAAAACATTAGTGTTTTTTGCTGTAAAATGTTTTGTCTAATTCAACAGATTTACATAAATTCAGGGCAAAAATATGTGATGCTGAAAATGGAATGTTCCACTGCATGCTGTGACCCTCCTGACCAAAACACATGAATCATGAGTGTGATGCAAATCCAGGCAGTAAAACAAGTAAAACAAATATATGTATATATGCAGGTAGTCCTCGGGTTACGACGGTCTCGTAATTACGACGTCTCGTAATTACGACGTCTCGTAATTACGACGTCTCGTAATTACGACGTCTCGTAATTACGACGTCTCGTAATTACNNNNATAGTATACGTATGTAATTCAAACTGGAGAGAAGAAAAGGCATCTCATCAGGAGAGAGAACAGGTGTAGACAAAAAGTTCAACTTTTGGCTTAAATGGATCCACGTTGACTTTGATTCTCAGTGGAGTTTTATTGTGAAGTGGTAAAAATAACACGTTTTTATTTGAAAGGAAACGCAGGCTGACTTTCCTTTGGAAAATGATCTCTTAGAGGTGTGCTTGTGTCCTGGAAAGATGAGCTGGTTCCTGGTGTTTCAAGTGAAAAAAAAAGGAAAAAAGGAAACCCCAAGTGCTAATGAAAATCTAAAAAGTTGCAAGATCTCTTTGTCTTTTTGTGAAATCAGTTCTCACACCAAACTTGCTGAAGTAATTTGCAATCAGAACAACAAAGAAATATTTGCTTTTGAGTCTACACTCATACCCTTTTACAACTCTGGGCTATCATGCATCTTGGAAAGCTCTGAAGCTTCCCCCTTAGTCCAACTCTTGTCTCCATCTGGAGTCATTTTTTAAAATAAATTCTGCTCAGGCAGTCTCAAAAGTCTGCTTCTGTTTGCACAGCTGCAGTACCCCGGCAGATCTGAGGAGAGAAAAAGAAAATGTATCAAAAAAGGAAAAGGGCAAAACTGTCAATCAGAATTGACAAGAAATTACAGATTAAAAGTCATAATTGTTAAAACAGCCTTAAACAACTGGAATCAGGCAGACACGTCCGCACAGAGAAAGTGAACAGCAACACAGAAACTAAAAGGCTGTCCCCATCTTTTCTTAAAATGTGCTGCTCCTCCAGGTCAACTGAGGTGGTTTTGGCTTGAGATGCCTCCTGGATGTCTATCTCTGGAGGTTTTCTGGCAGTTGCCACTGGGAATAGACCCCGAGGCAGACTGCTGGGGGGCTTATATAACCTCTTTGGCCTGGGAACAACTTGGGTTCTCCCAGGATGAGCTGGGGATTGAAACTGGAGATAGAGATGTCTGAGTTTCCTTCCTGAACCTCTTCATGATCCAACCTGGAATAAACAGATAATAAAGGATGGAAAAGTATTATTATTATTATTATTAGTAGTAGTATTTTATCTATTTTTTCATGTTGATGAGTGGTTATTTTTGTTCAGCATTTTTCTTTTAATGTAAATGTATTAGTATTCCTAAGTGTATTGTATAGATGTATTGTAATGGCAAATGTGTTGTATCTGGCACTTGACCTTGATGTGCATCACTGATACCATTATAAATGTACTTTTGAAGAAGTTCATTTCTGTGCTTATTGTTTTGTCACACTCAAAAGAGATCCAGTTGTTCAGAAACACTCTGGAAGTTCTCTTTGCTTCATTTGTGCTTAAATGTCTGCAGCAGGGACTGACAGTGCAACGTTAGCATGACCCATTGAGCAAGAATGGTTTTGTTAAATTAAACAAGCTGTCTGAAAATAGTTGAAATGATCCTTAATAAGACTTGGTGGCCAGTAGACGATGAACGTGATGAAAGTTCACACCTTTTCACTACTTGACCCATAGAGAGCGTGTGCTTATAGGACTTGCAGTAAATGATGTGGAAGTTCTTCAGACACCAACTTGTTGCAGTGCTGAGATTTGCAGCTCTCCAGCTGAATCAATAAAAGCCTGCACTGTCACAATGGTGCACTACTGACCTCAACCCACTCACACGCGTGCACACTACTGTGACACACACACACAACTACACACGTACACACAGACATTACCTTATACAGACAGGCACTGGTACACAGACACAGTTGCACACATCTGGAGACACCAGACTCTTCCTGAACATACATTATTCACATGTAAATGAAATCCTCGACTCTTCTCAGCTCACTGCCCCGTCACACTTCAGTCGTATTAACAGATTTTAAAAATGAGTTCAACAATCATCTGTTTGATGCTATATAGCCTATCTGCTGAATGTAAAGCAGCATAATTTATGTTTACTGTTTCACAAATCAAACATCAGATTTATAACTTTTTTTTTTCTTGTGAAGCCTTTGAAGCTATTTCTGCAAAACTGAGTATTTTCTTTTCACAAAACAGGAAACTGAAAACAAAGGATGAACATACAATACCAGATTATAAATGTAAGTACTTTTTTCAAATTCATAAGAATGGGAAGATATAGTCATACATTTTCTTTTTAATGGCATACAAAACACTATAATTTTCTAATGGGGGAGTGGTGGCGCAGAGGTTAGAGAAGGTGAGCCTGTGATCGGATGATCGCCGGTTCAAGCCCCGGTACCAACAACATCAAAATGTGGGTGGAAAAGGTGAAACACTCACACCTGCCTCCACCCTCATTCACTCCACCCTGGGCTCCTGAGCAAAGGCCCTTAACCCACACCATCTGTTCCCTAAACAGGTCTCTCTTGAAAATGAGTTCTCGTGGCTCAATGAGACTACATGTATAAATAAAGGTAAATGAAAAAAAAAATCCAATCAAACCTTTCAGCATTTCATATCAACCAACTGCTGAATCAAAGCAGACTGAGCCATTTTTTGACAAGCTGAAATGACCCCTTGAATAATAGATAAACAATTAAGTATTAATTAAAACAATTATTTTTGTAATGGTGTTGCAATCTAATGTGGATTTTATTCTAAAACCAGAAATGTGCAAAAGGATTTACATAAAAAAAGGACAAAAGTCATGAGGATTCAAGGATTCAAGGTTGCTGTAGAAGGAAGTGAGGACTGTGCTTTTCAGAGCAGCTCGTCTCAACCGCCTAAGGAAGTAGAGTCCCTGATGAGCTTTACTGATGAGGCTGGTGTTGTTGTCCCACCTGAGGTTGTCATTCAGGTGCACTGCACACCCAAGTACTTGTAGCTGGAGACCACTTCTCCCGCAGATCCTCTTATGTTCAGGGGTGGGGGGCTAGGTGTGCTTGTTCTGTCTAAAGTCCACGGCCATCTCCTTTGTCTTCTTCACACGAGAGACCAGGCTTTAACTTCAAGGTCTGAAACTAAGTCATTCTGGGTTTTACACTTTTAGAAACCATGACAATTCCAAAAGAAGGTAGACAGGTAAACAAAAGGTAAATTCCACACTTGAGCTGTTTACATGTGTTTGCTCTAAAGTTTAGTTGAAATATAATCAATTACTGTATTTTTCAGTCTATAAAATACTTAAATTTTCTCAAAATGCAACAGTGAGCCTTATAATCATTTGTGCCTTATGTATTAATTCTGGTTGTGCTTACTGACCTCAAACTGATTTATGTGGTTATTGTAAATGAGCTGAATACAGTTTGACTTATCTGACTGTTTTAGTTTGTTTAATGCACCTTATGTATGAAAACAGACATGTTCATTGATATTGCACCTTATAGTCCAAAAAATACAGTAAAAAGATTGAGTACTCATGCATGTTTTGTTGTGTACAGTTTCAAGCTTAAGATACTGTATTTGATGTTATTTTTCCTTGTTATGTTGCTAGTTCAAAATGGTAAAAAATGCCTAAACACTTATTTAGTCTGTTATTTTTAATTATATATATATATATATATTTTTTTTTTCAGTTCTAACTTTAAGCTAAACATTCAAGCACACATTTAAAAACAAACTTTGAGAAACACACGTCGTCAGGATGTAGCTATATGTGGACTGTGTGCTTGTTCTGAGAAGAAATACTCTTGTTTCTATTTCTGCTATCCCCCTCCTCCGTCCGCAGGTCAGGGCCAGTCCTTGAGGTGATTCTGTAATCTAGCAGAAAACAGGCCACAGCTCTCCATCTCATGAGGAGATCCCTCTGTGTGCTGCTCATTCTTTTCAGTCGGCATCTTCCAGTAAGTCTCTCAGGAATGTTGAACTCTCAGACTGGTCAAAATATGCATGTGCAGCATTAACCATAGCTTGTATCTGCCAGAGCTATTTCAGGGTTTAATCTAATGTCCATGAGCCATTTTTTACGATTATGTAAAGCTTATATAGATTAATGCTTCTAATAAAACACTGTGGTTGAAATCACCCAAACACAAACATGATTTCATAATTTAATCCTCTTGAAATCCACAAGAGAAATTAATACCCCTGGCTGTGTGTGTGTGCGATATGAATTCTTTATTTAGATGGAAAACAACAATTCTGTTCAGGCGTTAGTCCCTTCTCAACCCTCAGAGTCTTACAGAACAGATTCTGAGTCACGTGCGATAATGTCTCCAATGAGCCCAGTTGAACTCATTAACCTGTGAAGCAGGCCGAAACCTTCAGCACAAAACATTTAGACAAGCTTCAGTTACATTGTGGAAACAGCAATAAGCTGTAATAATATGTATATTAATTAATTTTGGAGGTCAGTGGAATCTGTGTTTAAAAGACAAGCAATATATCTGTGTCTGGTGGGTTCTAAAATCCTGCATTCATGTTGCTTTTTTCATCAAATCACCTCCAAAACTCCATTTATTAGTTCAAAAATAGTTTTCAAAGACTTGTGTTCAGAAAAAATGAGCAGTTAGCATTTTGGGCAACTTTACTTCATGTTGATTTTAAGTGATCCCTTAGATTGGACTCCAGGACATGAACTGTATTAGAATTTAAAGAATTTGCCTGCCTGGTCACTGCACAGTTTATCCTTTAATCATCTGAACCTCCTTCATTTGGCTCCTTTCATTCCTTTGCTGTATAAAGAGCTCTGAACCTCCCAATGAGCCGACAGGGTGGAGGTCTGTACTCTGGCACCACAGGTAACCTATACAGGACTGCATGGCCCCTCAAACGACACCTCCTCAGCCCTCTTTCCTTTAATCCCTCCTCCTCCTCTTGCCTCTGCTTTGAAACCTCAGAGTTTCATCAATGGGCTTTTTGATCAGGTTTGTTTGGTTACAAGCGTGAGTTTGAAAAAAATAAGGGGAAAGCTGTTGATGGTGGCTGATTTCCAAGTGCAGTGGAAGTAAAGGGGAAGGAAAAGTGAGCACACAGGCTGATGGGGAGAGTGGAACGAGAGAGGAAATGAAGATAGAAAGAGGCAGTATGTGTGTGTATGTGTGGGGATGAAAACCCTGCTGAATGGTTTGTGGTCTCCTAAGGTGAGTCCAGCAGCAGCACCCGGTACGAGGTTGGACTCTGTGCTCCCTCCCTGATGCTCTGACACAAAGAGCCTCTGTGTGGTGCACTTGAGGAATGCAGAGAGATGGCAGACCTGTGGAAAAGAGACAGGAAAATGAGTTTTAGGGAGAGAAAGGCTCAGTTTAGGTAACGGATAGGGGTTTAAGAGTGAGGCTTGACAATGAGGACCATTTAGTTACAAGCTATCTTTGTGATATTGAAATAAGTTACGTTTCCCAACATCCTGACTTTGAAACATTCCTCAAATAAATTGAATAACTTTTTTTAATCATATAGTTTCTTAACAACACATCTACACTGTTGGTCATACAGTTGCATGTGCACACACTTTGGAGGTCTAATTACTTCCTTTATACATTAAGTCTCCTGTAACTAAGTTGGCAAATGCCCCGCTGTCATTATAACAGTGGTTGGAGTTGCACACAAAGTAGCAATCCTTATTTTTAATCACAATATCACCTAAGAATCAGAAGAGAAAACAATAATGAAAAAAACACACTGCAGCCTATGATTTGTAAATTAGCTTGAGGTAAGGTTCATTGTCATAAGAGTCCCCGCTAACTGTTGAAATGAACATTAGTTGGAGGCTACATTGTTAAGTGGATGCAAAATTCACCTAAATGGTAGGTCACCTCATTAAAAATCAAGTATGCTGTCAGTTGCAAGTGATTCCTCGTAATAAATGGGAGGGATACCTTAACGTTTGGTGTGAATGTCCAAAATCCATGAGACAGAAGGTAAACTGGAGTTGGGCCTTCTCATATGTCCGTAGCATTAAAATAGTCAAATACTTGTATTTTTCACCACTCCAAGTGCTTAAAAGCCTAGAAATACTTAACTGCAAACCTACAATGCCAGACAATGATTTTCAGCGCCTTGCCACATTTTCATTTTGTTCAGTGTTGCCTTCAAGGTGTGAGTGGTGTTGGCAAAAAGAGCCAAATCCCACATTAATAGAGCTCTGTGGGTTTGAATAATCCATCCAGCTCTAACTGAAGTTGAGAAACACTTTGGACTCTGATCAGGGCTGTTAAGAAAGGCAGGAAGCAGGTCATTAGGCCAAATGAGAGGATTACCGGCTGTTGTGGACAAAAGAACAGTGTTCTGGATGAGTGCTCTGTACAAATGCTTATGATAACTCTGAAATAGATAAAAGCAATACCAAATATACTGTGGTGTATTTGTCTTGTGGCTGGTGTTATTTATAATGTTCATGAACCTGTTTAAGAAAAGTAAGGCTGCGGACTGGAAAAAGTGAAACCTGTTGAGTCTCTTCATGTAAAAGAGAGCAATTCAAATGGACTTGAAGGAAGCCTATGTGAATTGTGATAAACCAAACAGCCTGTGTGCGTGAGTGTTGGGCGGGTGGGGTGCTTGTGTATTTAACATGGATAAATAAAAAAAACCAGAAACAGTATTATACAGTGCAGATTAGAAAGGGTGTGAGACTGTAAACATTCAAATGCTCTGTTGAGAAAAAAAGCATATCTACTTGCTTCACAGCCCTCTAATAAATTTACTGTGCTATTTAACATAATTAAAGCATTTATGCAAAAACAAATGTATTTATTTCTTAAATGGCAGTTTTGGCCAAAAACATAGACTTTCTTCTACATAAAATGTGTGTTGCAATGTCTCTATCTCCATTTTCTCTGCCTATCCATAGTCAGGTCAGGTGGCGTCAGGTCCAGGAGCGAGACCCAGACATCCCTCTCCCCAGCGACACTCTCCAGATCCCCAAGGTGTTCCCAGGTCATAGAAGATAAACAAACCCTCCAGCAAGTTCTGGGTCTGTTCCAGGGCCTCTCACCAATGGGACATGCCTAATAACCTTCAAGGAAATGTGTTCAGGAGGCATCCTAATCAGATGCCCAAACTATCTCTGCTTTCTTTCAATATGAAGGAGCAGCAGCTCTACAATGAGCTCCATCCGGATGACAGAGCTCCTCACCCTATCTATAACCCTGGACCTGGCCATTTTACGAAGGAAGCTCATTTCATCTGCTTGTATCCAGAGTCCTGTTCTGTCAGTCATGATCCCAAAACAATCACCATAGCTGAGGGTTGGAACTAGAGCTGATGAATCCAATTCACTTTATGGAACTGGGTTAATCTGAATCAGTCACTAAAGTACAGTAGTCCCTCGCTACTTGGCAGTTCAACTTTTGCAGACTCGCTCTTTCACGGTTTTTCAAAGTAAGATTGGACATGACACACAATTGGCTGATTGATGGATGAGCCACATGATTGGCTTGGATTTCTTATTTAAAATTTTAAATTATTTTGCACCTGCTGCACCTGTGTGCAGCCCACAGGTGCAGGGAGTAGCTCCCTACTGCAGCGTGTCCACTCCGCGACGGAGAAGTGGGTGTGACCAAGAGCACTGGCAGGTGGCAGAGAGCAGCCGGTGGCAGAGAGAGCAGAGATCATGACACACTGTGCTCTTTTAGAGCATTTAGAAACATTTTTTTTAGAACATTACAAGAGTAAGTACTAAAATAAACTACTACTTACTACTTGTATTCCTACTTTGCGGTTTTTCACTTATTGCAGGGGGGCTGAGAAAGGAAACCCCTGCGATAAATGAGGGACAACTGAATTCAGTTTACTTGAGTCACTTAAGTCACGCTGTGCATTTACTGCCAGTAATAACATCAAATAAGAGCACCTTTGTTGCTTTCTGTGTGCTCTCATATGGATATGTAGATTTGGCTTTTGCCCATAGGTTAACATTTTGTCATCATGGTTGACTAGCAAAGTTTATTTTCTTTCAACTGATAAGTAAAAATTGATCCGCCACAAACAAATAGTTTTACTTAAAGAGTAGAACAAAAAAGTGTTTATTTTTCCAGCCTCTGTTTGTGGTCACATTTATTAGCAGACTGATGAAAACTGTTTTTTTGTGTGTCTCTTATTCTGATAGATGGTATTAAAAAAAAAAAAAAAAGGTGTGGCAGTTTGAGCTTTGACTAACAGCATCATCTGCAAACATTCTGCATTAGTAATGTCCTGGATTGGATTTTATCTACTGGTAGGTAATTTTCACATCTCCTTAGAGAGAGGAAACCTTGACATGACAGGAATATACTTTTCATGTCATGATTCCACACAAAGAAACAGATGGAAGTACAGTTGAAGAGTGTTGGAGTGTCAGTTGTGGTCATGTCATCTTTAGTTCAGTAAACTAAACTCTGCTGGTTTATTGTGAGAGTTGAGAGTCAAATTCCCATCTGACTGCTTTATTTGAAGTGAATGATTCTCTGCAGATGCACTTTCTGAAACAGCAAATTCTGATGTTGTTAGTTTGACATGGGTTGGTCATGAAAACAAACCATCGCAGGCTGCATTTGAAGAGGTTATTTTGTTACATCAATTTGTTTTATAAGTAAGCCAAATTAGACAACTGGTCTTTGGACAAATGTAAATTTTTTTTTTTCCTTCAGTCTATTTTTTTCTTTTAACAGGTCAACTCAGTTTTTTTGTTTGAATCAATTTTGTTCATGTATTTGACTTAATACACATCAACTTGTGTGGTCCGAATGAAAATTTGGTGCAGTTTGTTTGATCTGTTAGAAGTTGAGTGAAAAAAACTATAATAATGAATATCAGTCAGATTTATATGTCCCATCTCGATTGCATCTTCACAAAGATCAGTATTGCGGTGGACTAAAAAATATTTTTCTCTGATTGCATCTGCAGCTGTTAGTATATTTTCTTAAAAAAAAAAAAAAAGGCTGAACTCTTTGTGTCCTGGATGGTTACGGTCTGCCGTCTTGAATTTTATAGTACTTTTGAATGCAAACCGACTGTGATAGTCTGAAAATAGAAGCAATGAGCATTAACATTTTTAGTTGTACGTCTTTGAAACTCGCATGAAGTCTTTCTTTGTGGAGTTTGCACCTTTTCCCCATTCATGTGCGAGTTATCTGGTTCTCCAGTTTCTTCAAGGATTCAAGGATTCAACGATTTTTATTGTCATTCACATCACATGTGGTACATGAGGTGGAATGAAACTATGTACACATGGTCCCAGTTACATCCAACAAAAATACAAATTGTAAAGAAAAACATTATTAAGATCCGAGTCAGTGCCTTCAGTCCAACAGCTAGCTGTCAATATACTAGTTCTTTCCGAGCCAGAAATTAGTACTTTAGAGCAAAGGTGTGAATATTAAAATAGAAGAAGCTAAAGAAACAAAAAAGTCAGGAATGTTTGATGACTGCACCTAAAAGTCTTTGATGGTAATCACTTCATCTGGCAGCAGACAACATTGTTCATCTTAATGAAATTTCAAAGAGTACAATCTTTTTTAACTGGTAAGCACACCGAATTAGTTGAACACAAATAACTGTTCACAGAAAAAATACATTTATTTAAACATTTATATTTATGCTTGGCTTATTCAGTGTTTATCTTCATCTTTCTAAAAACAAATACTCAGCTTGAGGCACATTTTTCTGCTGCTCCTTACAGAGCCCTCTCTATACATCCTGTCTGTGGAAGCCTTTTTGTGGTTGGAGTTTGTACTGCACTGCACCCAGAAAGGTAAACGTCTGAATCATGAAGTGCTCACCTCACACAGACTGTGAATGCTTTTCAGGCGACAGAGAAACAAGTCTGTGTTACTACTGGACACGTGAAAGACAAGATCCTGATTTATTCAAGAAATCCAGTGAAATTAAATGTAATAGTGGTTTACAGGATAAAACTAATTTTCTTTCAAAACACTAGTAAAGATATACAAGCTGGTGCGAACTTTGTACACTATATGTGATAAAGAAAGACACATTTTTAAAGGTTAAAGGTCAGTTATGACAATGTTTCTCATGGGACTCATTTATATACAAACAAACAAACAAACAAACAAACAAACAAACTATTAATCAGCCCATAGTGTGAGCAACACAGACTCCGTTTTACATTTCTGAAATGAGGTGAGAAGCTTTGAAACGTGAAGGAATCTCTTCTGGTGCTCTGCAGAGTCTAAGTTAGTGACTTTTTGTCATGTCAGTGCAGTTCAACTATTAAATATTCACTCTTACGGTAAATGCCTCGTTACATTTTCAAGAATGGTTAAAGGACTGTCATATTCAGAATAGAATTCAAAGTCTTACTTCTAACCTACAAAACCCTCAACAACCTAGCTCCATCTAATATTACAGGTCTTATTGTCCCATATTTTCATAACTGTTTGTTCTGTGGTTCCAAAAGCAGAATAGGAGGAAGAGCTTTCAGTTATCAGGTTCCTCTCTTGTGGAACCAACTTCCAGTTTCTGTCGGTAAGGTTGACACATTGTCCAGTTTTAAGACTGGACTTAAGACTTTCCTTTTTGATAAATCCTATAGTTAGGGTTGGCTTGTTATGCTGCTGTTAGGCTTAGACTACTGGAGGACAAATTGACCTCATTTCTCAAAAATAATTTTTACAATTGAATAGTTTTCATTTCATATTATTTCTATTTCTACTTGTGGTTCTCAGTCTGCCATTGTGTATCTGTTCCTCCTTCCTGTTCCTCTCAAACCCAGCTGGTCGAAGCAGATGGTCGCTTGTCTTGAGCCTGGTCATGCATGTTTCTTCCTCAAGAGGGAGTTTTTCCACTGTCGCCTTCATGCTTGCTCAAGATGAGATTCTGCGATGAAGTTAAACTCAAAGCAGTCTGCTCCTCAGATAAATAGTGTTAACTTATATATATGTATATATATATATATATATATACATATACATATACACATACCAGTATATAAATGTTTTTGTTCAGTGCCCTGAGATGACTTCTAATGTAACTTGGAGCTATATAAATAAACTGAACTGAATTCAACTGTTATTTTCAAAGTCTGAGCAAAACGTCTACAACTCCATCGTTTATGAATGAAATGATCTTAGTGTAAAACTCAGGTGACGGGTGATGTGCATTTCTTTAGGAAATGCCAGGCCTTTAAGTACATTCTGTGACCTAGACATGAATTTACCTTCATCGGTTACTTTATGTTTCACTGAGTTGACCTCCCATACATTTGGTTCAAGCTTACTTCCTGGTCTCAGTTTCTGATCAACACCCGCTTTAGATGCACATTTGCCAGATTGTTGTGTCAGTTTCAGTTCTGTCTTGGTGGACTTTAAGGCACAATTTGATTTCTTTTGTCACCCTATTTATTTGTTGTGCAAATAAAGTTAATTACCTGTATTGCCCACACTACCTGTGGTCTACAGTCAATCTGGACTTGGCTCCTCTGTTGATGCAACTGTGTCAAATCCTTGCAAATGTATTTGTCTTGTTTTTGTTAGGTGTTTATAAAATCTCCAATATTAAATAAGACGATTCAGCACCACACGTCACGCTGAGAGCTTCCAGTTCAAGTCTGACCTGCCGTATGTCCCAGTTGACGTTCCACTGCTTCATGTTGTTATAGCGCCAGGTCTTGACCACATCACCCACTCCCAGGTCGATCCGGATCAGCCGGTTGGGGGCTATGCCCAGTACCTCGTCTTTTCGACTACCCTTAAATCTGTTGTGCAT
>JARVGQ010001639.1:21822282-21832371 GCA_031762355.1 Hypsolebias martinsi | reverse complement strand
TTGAGTTGTTTACTTGGTGGGGGAAACAGCGTGCTGGAACATCTCTGACTGATGAAGCCCTCTGGAGTGAGGGTGAACCGTTTCTACTAAAAAGAAACTGTCCAGATGACCAGATTGAGAGTTATCAGACACTGAGCTAAAGGTTTAAAGGTAGCAAAAGCCCAGCTAAAAGACAAAAGTATATATATTTCAATAAAGCGAGTGTGCTGAATCAGGTTTCAGAGAGAAAAAAAATGTTTTTGAAGGAGCTGAAGAGCTCTCCATGTATTTTTATTTTGCAAATTTGTTTTTTGAAAAGTATACAAGTCACAAAAATCTAAAGTCAGCCATATTCTTGTGAATAGTTCAAAGCTCACATTGTGTGAATCGGCATTCACACTTATTAAACTGCAGTAATTCACGGGAACTGATGTTTGGGTTATGTATCCTAATGTTGATACTTCCAGTCCGTTGATGAAGCCTGATTTAGAGTTTTTGTTCAAATTTTCCGGGGCTTCTCCTTTAATCCATCCATCCATTATCTTTTACCCACTTCTTCCATTTTTGGGTCAGGGGTCGCCGGCGCCCATGTCCAGCAATCATTGTGCAAAGAGCGGGGTACACCCTACGCAAGTCCATCACAGAGCCACATAGAGACAAACAACCATTCACTCTCTCACACATCTAGGGACAATTTAGAGTCACCAATCAGTCTAACGTGCATGTTTTTGGTCTGTGGAAGGAAACTGGAGTACCCAGAGAAAACCCACGCATGCACGGAGTGAACATGCAAACTCCACCCAGAAAATCCCCCGGACCGGGATTTGAACCAGGGACCTGCTTGCTGAGAGGCAGCAGCTCTGCCAGTTGTGCTCCCATGCTGCCCCTTCTCCTTTAATTTTAGCAGTAAATCAAACCCCAAATAGCAACGTCAGTGGTCTTTCACTTGCATATTATCACTAAAATTAAAATCATCTTATCTAAAAATGATGCAGAAAAACTGGTTCATGCATTTGTCACGTCTCGACTGGACTATTGTAATGGTTTATTATCTGAGTGTCCAAATACTTTTTAAAACATCTTCAGTTGATCCAAAATGCTGCTGACAGAGTCTTAACTGGAGTTAGTGGGAGAGATCATATATCTCCAGTTTTAGCTTCTCTCCATTGGCTCCCTGTCAGGTCCAGAATTGAATTCAAAATCTTATTTCTAACCTGCAAAGCTCTCAACAACCTAGCTCCATCTTGTATTCAAGATCTTATTGTCCCATATTTTCCTAACAGAGCTTTTTGCTCTCAGACTGCAGGTTTACTCGCAGTTCCTAGAGCTTCCAGAAGCAGAATGAGAGGAAGATCTTTCAGTTATCAGGCTCTTCTCTTGTGGAACCAACTTCCAGTTTCTGTCTGTAAGGCTGACACATTGTCCAGTTTTAAGACTGGGCTCAAGACTTTCCTTTTTGATAAATCCTATAATTAAGGTCTTAAGCTTACTAGTAGAGGACAACTTGACCTCATGTCCTTAAATGAAAAACTGAATAGTTTTCTTTTGATACTATTTCCATCTTAACAGGGCTGAGATGGTGTAGAGGCAGGGCAGCCGACTCAGGACCCAAAGATCCTGGGCTCAGTCCTCAGTCAGTGCACATCTTGTGGTGTCTCTGAGCAGGACTAACTAAAGGTTTCTGCCTCATGAGGGAGTTTTTCCTTTGTCACCTTTGTTCCCTGAGATGACTTCTGTTGTGACGTGGCACTATATAAATAAACAGAATTGAAATTAACACTTGGACTGAAGCTGCCCTGCTGCAATAAGTTTTACATCCAGTCTCACATGTGAAGAACCAGCTCTGGCTTGGCGTCATTCCACTGTCGAAGTGTGCATGGTGTATTGTTTAGAACATGTGATTGATTTTCTGTACACTTCCAGGTGGAGAGAATATCCTGAAGAGAATGACCATCATCGGGGTGATCCTGTCTTTCCGATCGATGGTGCAGGACTGTCTGAAAGATGTAAGATCCAACAGGATTATAAAATAACTTGTTCCATAAAACTACTTACAGGCTAAAAGATATCTAGATGAGGGTATAACTCTATAATATGTTATTCAATGCTGTAATCCCTAAGGTGCCTGTTCACGTGAATACTCAATAAACACATTTTAGTTAGTTAATAATCTCATGGGCAACTTTGTTGGAAGCTCATTGAGAGCAAATTGAATATTTTTGACTCTTTTAGTGAAAATAATTAAACTTTTTTTGCAAATCTTCACCTGAATCCTATACAGTTAGTAGTTTCCTAATTATGATTTTAAAAAGTGATTTACAACTACAAGTTGCTAAAATAGCTGAAAAAAAAGGTTACTTAAATAAACAAAAGCTCTGAGAAACTTCACCTAAACCCCAGAACTGCATCAATTACTCTGACATCTTATCGGTTGACTGTGCTCTGTGCATACCATAAAACAAAGAAACAGCAGCTAAATATTTACAATAAAGTTGCAATATCACATCATGAACTTCAACCCCCCTCTAGATGACATCAGATATTTCAAACAATACAATTTAAGAACATGAACATCTATAAAGTGCAGTTTAAGCAATCAAAGAGAAACAATATTCTTCACAGCAGAGGTTTGACTGTGTGTGTCTTTCTGTGAAGAGTTAGCATTTTCTCCTGAAAGATTCAGTGATATTAGGACAGTCTGACTTCAAAAGTTAGTTTTCAAATGGGATTTTAGGAGTAAATGTGAGCACGGCTGTTTCATAAGAACTAGATCTTGTGATGGTCTGCTGAATTGCTCCTATGTGGTCCTACTAATGGCTCAGTACCATTTGGTCAGTAGCAGCTGAAATAGGCTACACTATCTTGCAAACTTAGAAAATTAGTTTAATGTTTTTAATATATCACAAAAAAATTTCAATGATCCAAATCCAGAAAATTGAGTTCCCTCTTTAATATTGCTAAAGAAAGTTGTTCAAAGCACCAATATATTTTTTGTTTGCGTTCACACCATACAAGGTTCAAGTCTTTATTTGTCATTCCACCACATGTACCACATGTGGTGGAACAAAATTGTGTATAAAGGGTCCCAGTTACATCCAATATAAGTATTAAAATGTAAAAGAAAAACAGTAATAAGTTCTAAGATATGAACTAAGAAAAACATTAATAAAAATACTCTAAGCACTAGAGCATAAAACAGCATAACTACACCGAACAGCATACCACCGTGACATTTCAGTTTCAGTTGTTGCTTTTTATAGTTTATCAGTTTACCAAAGTATTTATAACACCAATGCATGACCTTTATTTTAATGAAATAAATAAAATATTAAATAATGAAGGTGAACTGCAAGTTTTTTTCAACCGAAGTTATAGTTGTGCTGAACTCCACATAAAGCTGACATAATGCACATAAATGTTGTCTTTATGGGTGATGCAGTAAGGTTGTGTCATATAATCTTGTGATCCAGATCCTGCAGAAGCATTGCCCCTTCATGATGGGCCCCATAGAGAGCCTGAGAGACTTCATCACTCCTGAAGCTGACATTCAGGTAAACACAGCTGTTGCACAGAGAACTGCACTTCAAATAGGTCACCGCATGTTGATATTCCATTGAAAAATCAAAGTGCACTGATCCAAGTGTGCAATACATTTGCTTTTGAGATATGTTGTTGGGGAGGCAACTTACTGTCATCTGAAGTTATAGGAATGCAAAAAATAGCACCTGGGCAGGATGCAAAATATTCAAAAACTGCAAGATACTTAGTGAATCAGAAAATCTCTAGTTGAGAGTCTTAAGAGAAACAAGATTTTTAAGCCACTTGGTACCCACCAAACTAAATTCCTAATCTCCCTCTGGAGCAATCTGTGTGACTGTGACTCATGAACTCTCCCTCCTCTTACTTACGTCTGGCCTCTGAGTGAGGCATGACAGCCGTGCCACAGCCACAGCCCAGGATAACCCTAAAGACGTCAGCAGCCCTCTCATGCCTCCGTGAGAGAGAGACTGATTATGACTGCAGCTTTTGCTCTTTGAACCACATCAGCCATCCACATTCTGCTCAGACAGGCCAACCGTGAATGCAACCAGAAAAATGGCTAAATCAGAAGTTCTGCATTGAGACAAAGACCCTTGAGTGATTTTATGGTACTTTTTTTTTTTTTTACAACTTACGTCACTTTTTTTCTGTCATGAGGAAGAAAATTATAAATATATCATAATGTGATATGGTTAGCCAAAAAAAAAAGGCAAGTTAATAACATCTTATCAGACTAATCAGGGTATAACTGTGGCTACAAAATGGGTATAAAATACTTCCTGTACACATTTTCATTACAATTAACCTCTGAAGATCATGTTGCAGCCTAATCTTTTTCTAATCTTGCAGGTGACCCTGAGCATTTTTGAGCTGGCTACTGCAGCTGGGCTAAAATGTGATATTGATCCTGACCTTGTAACAGCTATTGGTAACATGAAGACAGGTAACATATTAATCTGTTTATGGCCCCTAAAAACAAAGCAGAAAAAGTAAAAGTACTGGTACAGATACAAAGAGAACATTTTCCATGACTTTTTTTTTAATTCTATGAATAACGTTGCAGATAACACATCGGTTGAAGAGGAGTTCAAGCTCTCTTGTTTGCTGCTGGTCTACATCGCTGTGTCCCTGCCATCCCTGGCTTTGGATTCAAACTCCCTTTACAGCCGAGAGCATGGAGGTGCATAATCGTTCACTCAGTTAGACTGCTACAGTCTCTGGCTGACAGTAATTATTCTCCAGACAACTCCCAACTCAACTCTAATCAGTTGTTCCTCCAGCCATTATTTCCCAGCTGCTGATAGTGTGTATGAAAAGGCACTCCGCCCCGAAACACTAGCATCACACTTTCCAGTCGGACATGGTCCGAAAGCAAAGCATGTTGGCTAATAGGAACCACGTTTTAGTTGTGAGACTTTTGTTTACAGATATCTCCGGTTGACGTGTATCAATGCTGTTACTTTTGGCATGTGGCCCTGGCGACCCTAACTGCTTGGCTTTGAGCCTGGACAGAAACATTAAGAGCACTAAATGCCCAAGATTTCTATCAGCGCATAAAGTGGCATTTGCCTACGATTATTTTCTTTGCCTTTATTTTCCATTGACATATTTGAAACAAATTAACCCTGTGAGCCTGAGGAAATATGCCCAGCATGCTTCCTCTTGTGTTACACATCATTAAGTAAATTTCTCCAATTGGCCTGGCCACAAAAACATCCTCTCTGCTGCTTGGGCACATGACATGCTTTTCCACAATCATTTTCAGTGATTTAAATAGATTATTTCGCTTCCACGTTCATTTTCAGGCCACAACAACAACATTCACTGTTTAGCTGCGGCCATCAACCAGTTGTTCGCTGCCATGTTCACCATTCAGAAGAAGAACATCGAACAGCAGCTCAAAGAGTTTCTCCTGGTGAGTAGCACATTTGTTCTTACAAAACAAAAAAGTTCACGACACCGATAAACAGGAAACCAGTTGTCACATGGTTGTGATAAAAATGATTTGTACCAGCAATTGAATTTGATTTCTAATTAAACAAATGGTCAGATTTTTGTGTTTGCCACATTTAAATGGAAATACAGGTAGTCCTCAACTTAAGGCGCCCTCGACTTACAGCAACTCGGACTTAAGAACGGGTGCGCGGCGCAGCGTTAGCATACATTTTACATGTATTTCCTCTACTTACGGCAAAAATCCGGACTTACGAACGGGTTTGCGGCGCAGTATAATGAGTTCCAACTTACGTTAAAATGGAGTTACGAACGGTTTGTAGGTACGGAACCCGTTCGTAAGTCGAGGACTACCTGTACATCAACAATAAAGCACATAGCATAATCACACACCTGTAAACAAATGCTAAAATCCTGATTTAGTTTTATCAATGACCATCTACATGATGGCTTGATGCATATCCACAGAAATGTAATAAAACCATTACACTTCAAATGTGTCGAAGGACAAGCGCTTGCCTAGGTACACATGTCGGAGCATATTTGTGTTAAAGAACTTTCTCAGGACACTGCCAACCTTTTGGCCCAACTGAGGTCATGACCAGCATCATGAAAGCATTCCTCTTGTTTGATTTGTCTCGTTTTAACTGCACATCATTCCACAGCTGGCCTCCTCCACCCTGCTTCAGCTGGGCCAAAGTGTGGAAAAAGTGGAGGTCAAAAACAGAGAGTCTGTCTACCTGCTCCTGCACATGGTAGGCTCACGTGAATACTCAAAAAAATATATACTTCGCAGGGAAAATTTGTTTTGTGTGAGTTATTGGTTTGACACATTTAAAAAACGGGCACCTTAATAACCTATCAGCAGCAGTCCTATTGAACAGTAAACTCGTGAGAAATTATTTATTTTTTAAAAATTATTATTATTACTATTGTAAATTTAGAAATCTGGTTCAGAAGTTTTCATGTAAATGTATTTCATTATTTTAAATAATATGAGTGAGAAGAAGTAAATACATAATGTAGCCAGAACTTATAGATTTAATGTTTTCAACAGTTACACAGAAGAAGTGTTGACTCAAGTTCTCTGCGTTGGCTTATTAAGAAAGTATCAGTGAACCTAATAGAAGCTGCTGTTTAAAAGGAAAACAAATGTGCTTTTTTGAAGTAATTTCATTACGCACTGGCCCAGTGTGATAAAAGACAAAAAATCTGAGCCAATTTTACATTTAAAAAATGTAAAACAACTGATTTTAAAATGCACAACTTGCTTTAAATATTTGCACCATAGGTGCATATTTATTTTAGTTTTACAGCTTTTAACCTATCAATCAATTCTGAGGCCATTAATAAATAAGGAAATAAATAAATGAACCCCTGTTCTACTGACATTTTTTATTTAGATTGTGGAGGAGTCTCCGTTCCTGAGCCAAGACATGCTGGAGAGCTGCTTCCCTTATGTTCTTCTCCGAAACGCCTACAGGGAGGTGCACAAGGCCTTCATTGTCACTCTGGGCTGAAGACGTTCTTGTTGTTTATATTGATTGTCAGTGATCTAAAAAAAATTGCACAAGATTGGTTTTAATTTCTATTCACCTTTGTATTTGCAACAGTCTCCTCACACGCTGATAATAGAGTTGGATAATTAGTTGTATTATCCCTGGGGATACTATTTATATTTCTTTTTTTCTCTTTTTTTTAATATCTAATGGATTTTCACGAGCTGTGGTGTAACTAACATCATGAAAATTATCTTAAGCACTAGCAAAACAAAAAATAAAAAGTCTCATTGCATATTTTTACTTTTTACTTTCCACCATGAGAGATGTGATATAAAGAAAACACAATTTTTTAATGATCATCAAAGACTATCCAACCCCCCCCCCACACACACACACACATATACATAATAAAAAATAAACAACTGGGAAAATAGCAAACCTTATAAAATTAGAGAGATGACAAACAGGCGTGTTCGTTACAAATCATCAGATCTAACAACAGATCAAGAACCACTCTGTGATCAGTGCTGTGGCCTAATAATCCTGAAGCTGCAGGTCTGATCCCAGGTTGTATCAGGAGGGACATCTGGTGTAAAACAATCAAATATTTCATGGGAGTTCTCTTGCTGTGGCGACAAACAAACATTCACTCTCTCATATAGGGTAGAGTTGCATTTGGGCCTAAAAATGCATCATGTTTTCTTGCTTAAAATAATTCATATTTGGCTGATTTTTGCACTAACTGTCCTTACAGTTGTTAAAACTGTTCTTTTAGTGGACTTGCAGCGTGATCACCTTGTGTGTCAGAAAGTTGCATAAACAATTTTAGGAAAGAAAAAAAAAGCTGAGAAAATTGAACACGGAACTTTAAACACGTTCCAGTTAGACTTGAGTTTTATTCACTGAAACCAGTTCCTGTAGTGAAGAGAAGCTCTGTGCACGGTGCGTTTAAAACGATGGTCTAGCTCAGTGCACACAAACAGCACAGCAGATTTGTGTGATGTGTTTTCTCAATAAATCAACGCGCATGTTCTAAAAGTTGGAACATAAACGCTGCTAACAATCACCGTCCCTGGTGTCAGGTTAAACACGAACGTTACTCAAGTTCACGACATTTATGGCTGAAGTGACAAGGAGCCATAGGTCACAACTAATGTTTCAGCATTTGGCTTTACGTAGAAAATACAACATGCTGGATGGTAAAAATGCTCAGCCTTTTTCAAATTTCTTAAATATACTCACAGTCAGGGGTCAAAAAATATGTTCGCATCTGAAGGACACGTGCGAATGCAGACAAAATGAATAAATAAATCTGAATTTGTCAAAAACAGCTTTGTTTGTGTGTAAAGGGACTGGAAGTTAAAACTGGGCGTCACTATTCATGCTTTGGGGGTCAAACCCTCCTGTACTATACTTCATGACTCTGTGGACAGGACTTGGGCTCTGATTGGAGAAACATCCACCCCTCACCTCCGGCCTCGCTCCCAGCAGCTCAGCTGAGTCACATGACTGAACCGAGCCGCCAATCTGGACAAAAGAAGCCTCATCCGAGTTGACATAATCTGTTCTCGTCCAAACAGATCGTCCCCAAAGTCATTCTGCAACATTTCCAAAGTGCAATCAAACTTTTACGCTGGGGGAACCCCGGGAGGAACGAGTGTTACTGGAACGCTGCCTTTCTTTCACCATCCATCACCATCAGGAGGATGGCACCATCTGACTGCTCCACCCTCGCTGCCATTATCCTTGTCCTGCTTTCACTCACAGCTGGCATGCATCCAAACTCAGAGGCTCTGTTTTTATAGTTTAGTTTTTTTTTTCTTCCTCTAACATCATAAACTGGTGACAAGTTATCAGCCGAGATTCACATCTTTACGGTGTCAGAGAATAAAAACTGAGCAGGCAGCAATTTGGAAGGAGAATGAAGCTGGGAGGAGGAGGAGGAGGGGTGTGTTGCAGTAATTTATGGTCCCAATGTGGACATGCAGGTCTTTCCTAAACATGTTGGACGCGCCTCCATTAATGAGCACTTCAAGCGCCCTGCCAGCCCTCTTTAGTCGTCCCTGTTGTGATGCAAAGCGAGACAGGAAGCAGCTTTTAAAGGCAGCATATGGCTGCTGACGATATTCCACTGATGTATTGTCAGGAGAGGGTTCTCCCCCCTCTCCGGCTCTGCTGCCGAGGATAGGCTCTGAAACCGAGCCAGATGTCCATGTCTTAACAGATACAAGCCCCCTAAAGCCCCACCCTGATGTCCCACCGTTTAATTGGCAGCATGCAGCCAGTCCTGAACATTAAGGTTATTCTAACTGTAATGATAATTATTTTTGTTTTTAATAACAGATGAAGGCAATCATTAAAAAAGTTAAAGGGGGATGACTGGAATCCAACAATGGTCTGTTTTATTAGTGTTATTTTATGTTTTATTTCAAAATTCTGGGAAGCAGTTTTTTTAATCAACCTAAAATGATGAAATAAGTTTAAACACCTACAAGAACACGCTTCCATAATTTAATCAGAGGAGCTGCTGAATGTCTGATTGCTGCTCCAGTTGGGAATGAATGTTAAAAACCTCTTCAGTGTAAGTTATCCTTTTTATCCTTTTTAGATTTTAGTCTTTGTTTCCTCTCTGCTCCCCCGCCCAAAATAAATAAAAAAATAAAAATAAAATTAAAAAATAAAAATAAAACGCTCTCTACCTGTTTGGAGTATGCTGGTGAATATTCTCAGTCTGTGAATTAGGCTAACAAAGACCTTAAGAAACCCCTACAGTTAAGGTGTGAGGTGTGATTTGTCTATACAGGTAGTCCTTGGGTTACGACGGTCTCGTCTTACGACGTTTCGAGTTAACGGCGGCATTTCCCTTATTCACGTTACGCGGTTACGTTCAGTTTTACGTCGTTTTTACGTTGGTTTTTACATCGTTTTACGACATTTAACGTTGTAACACGGCAGCGCAGCGGCGGAAGAATACAGTACGCGGTGCAGCGGCGGAGGAATACAGACTGTATGGAGGAGGACGGCATCACTAGCATGCTAGTAGGCCATTAGCCCTTCATTAGCCCTTCATTATGGCTCCTAAAACGCAAGGAGGACTCTTCTGATGGCAGTGCAT
>JARVGQ010001639.1:21680401-21691254 GCA_031762355.1 Hypsolebias martinsi | reverse complement strand
CTGTTTCATGTTGCTGCTGATCTGTTTCATGTTGCTGCTGATCTGTTTCATGTTGCTGTGTTCATTCGTGCTCATCAACTCACACAGGCTCATGTTCGTGCTGCTGGTCGATGTAAAGTTTTTATGCTACTAGCGCTTAGTGTATTTTTAGTTGATGTTTTTTTCTTAGTTCATATCTTAGCTGTTATTACTGTTTTTCTTTTACATTTTATTGTTGGATGTAACTGGGACGCTGTGTACAAAATTCCATTCCACCTCATGTACCACAGGTGGTACGAGTGACAATAAAGAATCTCTGACTCTGACAAAGCTCATCATCTCCTTATTGAGTGAATTTTTATGAAACATTTACACAATTGTGATCCATTTTTCTTCTGTACATTTTTTGGCATCTTTCTCGTCCTGCACTTTTCAAGACAAATCATATATTAAAAAGTTTAGCTCTTTCAGGAGAAGGGTGCTACTTTTGGAAATATTTAGCCTTTTCTGCCATTTTTTTCTCATAGGAAATGAATTGAGCTCATTTTACATCCTTCAGCTCTTTAGATCTGTTTACAACCTTTTACTGCTCCTGTCACATTTTGTTCTGCTTCACCTTCTTTCAGCTTCGTTTCAGCTGTGCTGTGCTCCTTTCAGATTCTTTCTGCTACAATGTTTTTGTGCTTCTTCAAACTTCTTTCTGCTAATTTCAGCTTTTAATGCTTTTTCAGCTTCTTTCTGCAATGTCCAGCTTTTTGTAGTATTTAGCTACTATATACCTGTAGCTATTTTATGCTAATTTAAGCTTTTTCGGATGGTTAAACTTTTTTTTGCACTCATTTCAAATTTTCCAGAAAAAATGTGCCCTCTCCATTTCCTTCTGGTAACATAAGCTTTTTTTTTTTTTTTTTTGCGTTTTTAGCTACTTTTCTGCTGTTTTGTGTGTGTGTGTGTGTGTGTGTGTGTGTGTGCATGCGTGCATGCGTGCGTGCGTGCGTGCGTGTGTGTGTGTGTGTGTGCTAATTTCAGCTTTTTTCAGATTTCCACTTTTTTGTGCTCATTCCTGCTTCTTTCGGCATATGTTCTTTTTGTTTTCGTCTGCTAATTTAAGTTTGTTCACCTTTTTAGCATTTTAGCTACTTTTGTCTGTTTTCAGATAAGTTCAAGGTTTTGTGGCAATTCCTGCTACTTTCAGCCTAATTAGCTTCTTTCTGTTGATGTCAGCTTGTTATGCTCCTTTCAACTTATTTCTGCTAGTTTCAGCTTTTTCTGCGTTTTAGTTGTTTTATGCTAAATTTAACTTTTTCAGCTAATTCTACATTCTTGGAGCTCATTTCAGCTCTTTCTGCTTAGTAGTTGTAGCTTCTTTCTGCCTTTTCAGCTACTTTCAACTATTGTTTTGCTAATTTCAGCTGTTGCTAATTTCAGCTGTTTCAGCTGATGACATTTTTGTGCTCATTTCCGCTTATTTAAACCTAATTCACCAAATATGTGTTCTTTTTGCTTTATTCTGCTAACTTAGGCTTGTTCATTCATTTCAGCTAGATTTCATGTTTTTAGCTAATTTCAGCTGCTTTTCAGCAAGTTCTTCTGCAACAAGCATTCACATTGCATTTTCACAAGAACTGCAATTTAGTTCTCATTTGTTGAACTTTTTTTAAGTTTCTTCTTACACTCATGGCTGTGTCAGAGCTACAGCCTGTGCGAGGAGCACACGGAGACAGGAGGAAAGAAAAAAGAGTATTAGAACTGTTTATGAACTGTCTGGTAATGCTGGCTATGTGAAAAAGACCAGCAAAGGTCTGGACAGGAAGCGGAGACAGAGTCCAGAGGGCAGAGCTGGAACAGTGAGGGAAAACGAAGGGACTGTGGTGCTTTGCAGCTGATCTGAGAGCAGCTGTCAGTGTGACACCTCACCTGTTTGACCCAGTAAAGTTCACACTAACAGCTGCACACCTCTCACACAAACAGGTGAGACGCTTGTCAGGAGCTCCTGTTCTAAAATTTTGATCAGTGCTCAGTGTAAAGTTAATATTTATTTGATAAATGTAAGACTTTTTAAAAAATCATGCCATATTGTAGAGGAACAATGAAGGGGGGAAAAAACCAGCAACACAGAGTTATTTACATTGAACTTTGTCTTTTCTCAAGGAGAAGTTGTTTAAAGTCAGTTTCAAGTTTTATTTTTGAAGAGATTTTCTCTTTGTTTTGTGTTGCAAGTTCTGTTTTAGGCGATGTGGCGTTTTGTCTGCTGTGATTGTTTCACTGTGCTCACCCGGGTCCCTTTAATCCCTGAGTATTTATAGTCCCGACCTTCCCCTTGTTAGTTACCAGCATATTTGGTAATACAGTATTTGAACTTTTTACATTGAAACTTGGATTTTAAACTCTCCTCCAGAATTTTGACTTTTGCCTTTTGTCAAATTGTTTTATTTATTTATTTATTTATTTATTTATTTATTTATTTATTTATTTATTTATTTATTTATTTTGTTTTGTTTTGATTTTGGCTCCTTTCTTTTTGAGCAACAGTGAAAGTTCTTGACAAGTTCCTCCTCATATTGTCTGTGTAACAGCTTTTTGTTATATTTAAATATGTTTCAAACTGTAGTTAATTTAAGTTCTTGGAACCTGGAGGTGTCTAAATTTATCTGCGGGATTTTCATGTCTGAATGTTCTGCAGCAAAAGAAAAGAGTTAGTTTGCTGAACCTGTGCAATGAGAATATTTACATTTTCAGATTAGTGTCTCTGGACATCATCATCATCAGTACAACAGGGGTTTTGCAGAGGGACAGTGATTCTTCTCATGTGATTTGGCTTCATGAAGCAGTTTCTGGTGTCAAACATTGTTCACCCTCTGCCCTTTTGGGGTTTTAAAAAGGCAAGTTTTCTCAGCACCTGTTCACATGCACTTCTTTTAGAGGTCAGTTTTCAAACTCTACATGTGTGTGCTGGGCTGCGCTCTCTGTGTCAGCACATCATTATGCTCACATTGAAAGCTATGTTAATCATAGTATGCAAACATTTGAATGTCAAAAACTCATTAGTACAGTTTTAAACAGAATATATGTCAGGTGATTAAATAATTTAGCTAAAGATGGATTAAACATTTTAATTTATTTGAGAGAAATCCTAAAAGCCTCCTGCAAAAGTTGGAATATTCTATAAAATGTTACAGTCATAAAAGTATCATAATAGTACCAAAAAAAAAATTCAGGAAATTTTTCTGTTTAATGTCTACAAAATGTTTTCAAACAGTTATGTTTGCCATTGTTTTACTTTCACGTGTTTTGCAACATAAAATAAAACGAAATAAAATAAAGGCTTAGCTTTCCTTAAAGGAATCGCCCACCGTTGTTCATCCCAGGCATATGTTGAAAAATGACAGTCATAGCTTATGAACATGCACAACCTCCTGCAAGTAATTCAGATTTTGTACAACCGCACCCAAAAAAATAGCTTAATATCTGTAAAACTAACTGACTTTTAGCCTTTTTTGTGTTGGACAATGTTGATTGGCTGTTGCAACCAGTGAGTTGACTCTGAACGTTAATTAGCTGCTGATGTACATCCAGTGATTTTATTCTGAACGTTTCATTAATATCCATCCTGCATGTGGTTCATAAGATTTTTTTGATAGCAGGCAAGCATGATTGACTTCTGATTAATAACTAGTCAAATTTTAAATAAGCACTATTTATTAGTGCTCGTAATATATGATGGGGATGAACTACTAACAAACCAATTCTGAATTGGTTCAATAAGGTTTGAATGTAAAGTTATTCCATTACTGCTTGAAATACGATTTTAGTTTTACAACAGTTTTGAGTTTTGTTTTTTTTTTCGTACTTTAACTGGACTTGCAAAAATACACAAAGCTGTAAAATTATCATTTGAATAGATGATGTGTTGCTCAGAATCCATTTTACTACCATTCAGCATCAGTGGTGCCTTCACAGCATAAGATACTTATTCCATTTACACTGATGCACAAACAAGCCGTGGAGGATGCTGGTAAATCTGTTGCACGTATCCAATGTCACAGCATGCCTGTTATTTATGAGCTGAGGACCTCTACTTTGAGGCATAAATACCTGAAGGACTCCATCGACAAGAGGAAAAAAGAAAAGAGAAGGAAGGATAAAAGGCTGAAAATATCATAATGGCTGCTTGGGCTGCAGGCCAGACGAGAATGCCTGCAGACAGAACAAAGCATAGACAGAAAGCAGAACTAGAGGGAAGGAAAACGGGAAGAAAAAGACAATAAAAGGAAAAATCCCTGCATCTATGGCTCCCAGTAAAGATTTTCTGCTACAGTTGCATCTCTGTGCTCATTAGCAGTCTGAGCTGCACTTCAAGGAGAGGACTTGTTTTAGACATCAGCAGTGGTACAGTCAGGGTCATTTTTCCTTTTTTTAGCCCCTCCCATCACTTTGATAACCAAGATAGCTGCAGTCAGCACTATTACTGTATTGATTAATGGACAGTGCTATAATGAGCGGGGCTGGTTATTATGGGATGAAGTGCAAACACACCCACTTCTGCTATATGTGACCACATGCAGTCCCACAGGGAGAGGCTAAACTCAGCCCAGTGGTTTAGTTGGGTGGGTAATATCACACTGAGTGAAATTGTTATTAACCCTAATGTAACTTTAGAGCAAGGGTTTGTCAAATAAATTTACAAAGCATTTTCTTTTCCTAATGCTTTATTAAAAGTCCTCCATACACATTAGCATAAAATGAGTTTTATTTTCATTGTGTTGGGTCAAAGTTTTCATTGTTTCTCTGTGTTTTAGCCATTTACGTTGATTTGGTTGCATTTAAGGAACAGATTGATGACTTTTTTTAACTCCATTTTACAAACTCCAAAAAGACTTTTAACACACTTGTGTAAATTAGGACTGTTTATTATCGGTAAAATCATCCCATAAAATTAGTATACAGTTTACATATAGGAATACATTAGTATACATAATACATTAAGGTATATTTATGGTTCTTGTTGTTAAAGTTGAGGAATGTACTGTATAAAGAAAACACAAGTAGTAACTGTACATATTTATATTTAAATTAAAAAAGTGGATCAGAGGCGCCCTCTAGTGGCATATTTTGATGATTGAAAAAATCAAATCAAGTGTTTATTAGTTTAAACATTTAGCAGCCATGTGGGTCAACTAAATCAACATTATGGTTTGAATGAAGTCAAAAGGCAGCATCAGCTAACAAGCGTCATAACACTGTGTGAGTTTAAAACATATGTTTAAAAAAAAAAAAACAGATTTGGGTTTCTCTTTAGTTTGACAGTGACATGCTTTAATAATTTTGATAATATAACATCAATCCAGTGCCATTCATCATATTCAAAACTTGAAGGTTATGGTTAGTAATTTATGTGCGTTTTGAGTTTTTCAGATGTTTTCATGTGTTTATTTGATTGCTCTCTTAAAAAATATCCACCTTGAGTACAAAATATGAACTGAAATGACAAACTCCCTGTGTATTTACACAACATGAGCCAAAAAAGTCTAAGAAGTTTGCTTTCAACAGGTCAGCAGTCCTCAGCTCATGGCTGTGGTTCATAAGACGGGTTGTAGGGTAGATGTTCAAGTGCATCTGAATATGGAGGAGGTGACTGAGGCTGGCTGAGGGGGTGGGAGGGCTGATCTTCAGGAATTTGGGCGTAAACTGGCTCAGCTGGAAAGATAAAGTACAAATATTTATTTGCTTTTTTCTGAGAAAGCTGAATCTCACTTTTCAATTTATAGGAAGCTTCTGTATACAGAAACAGAGAGAGACAGGTGGAACAATGAAAGTTTGTGTTTCAGTAATTTAGAAAAAAAAACTGTGAAAAGATGTGTCTGTATTTTTTATTAAGAATCATATAAGTAAAAGTTGAAATTCATGAGGTCACTGAGAGTAAAAACATAACTTAAAAAAATCAAAGAAGAATGGAAGCAAACACTAAGAAATGAAAAGGGATCTAATTAAAATAATTAGCTTTTTAACATGTTTGTAAATCTCTTTTCATAGATGTTATAAGTTATAACATGCTGAAAATAGAGCAACTTATAATGTATTATTTCTTAGAAACAAGCAATTCACATCCAAAAATTTCCTGTTCTGCTTCTTTTATTTGTTGATAAATTTGTTCAGTTTTATTCTCATTAAAGCAATTCTAAATCATTATATATAGTTGAAAACATAGTATATATATAACTTTAGAGATTCATTGCACAGCATGGCTACCCTGAAGTTTGCTTTTTATTTTTATTTTTGTTTGGCTACTGAAGAAATTATTTTCTAAGCTGGTCAACAACCTTGCAACCAGGGCCCCGCTTCTCGTTAACTGCTGGAGATATACCGTGGCGAGAGTTATTACCAAAAAAAAAAAAAAAAAAAAAAAGTTAATTGAACATTTCCTGCACAGTTGTGTACAGAACTGCATAAAACTGGAAATTAAAATTCAAAACTTGAGTAAGTGATGCCGAAATCCAAGTTGTGAGTTGTCCTCAATCAATCTGCAGAATATTAAACTCACTGCTTCCAATTATCTTATAGGAATATAAATGGAAATTGTAATTAATACTGAATTGTAACTATTTTGTAGAAGGAGCTGATTCTTGATGACCTGACTGACAGTAGGTTGCAATGATGCAAAGATAACTCAGCCTACTGACCTATAAATAATGTTTACTAATTGGCATTTTTAATGCCAGTGAATGTTTTGTGCAGTGCTCTGACATGAGATTTGTTGTGAACTGGCGACATACTGAATCGAACTGAACAGAACTGAACCAAAGAGCTCAACCAACGCCTCATAGTAGAATAAATGCCAGTTTTCTGTTGGGGGGGTCAGTAGCCTGTGGCTCTTTGCTCCATTTACAGCAGCTCTTTCAAGCTTTGACCACAACTAACATAAAACTGAATTTTCTTGGTTGTTATGCTACAATTAAAAAAGGGACACTTTAATAGTCTTCCTGTCTTTTTTATTTTGTTGCAAACATGTGAATAGTAGAACAACACAAAGAGTGAATCATACTCACTTTATGCTTTATCTCTTCAAAGTAGGATACTTGTTTTTTCCAAATAAGCCTGCACAGTTCATTGATTAAATTTTTACAAAATTGTTCAAATCTGTATTTTTCTTTTCTTTCTTTACAACAATTTTGTCTTTTCTTTTGTCTTAAAATGTACAAATATTTAATGTTTAAAAAAGCTTTTGGTATTTCTAGTTTTTTATATATATTTTTTATATATTTATAAAGTCACCAATACTGGCCAGAAAAGCTCCCTCCAACAAACTTAAAGTGGTCCATGGGCCACCAGTTGATGATCACAGTTGTAGCAGATTGTTGTGGCTCCAGACACTTCATTTAATGAAAGAAGAGGCATAAATGACTCTTTTGATAGTTAAGGTTGCAGACCCCGGCCGAGTTGTTTCTAAATTAATGAAACAAGACTGTTCTTTGTGTAAACCCACGTTGTATCACTTAAAACAGCAAATCAATGCAAAAACAGAAACAAAGTTTATCAGGTGGACTCTCTTGAACTCCTCACTGTTTAAATATTTATTGATAAGTCCTAAAGTAATGGTTGTAAATAGTAAGGAGTGAATACTTACTAATCTCCAGGTATGATGGGGGTGGTGCTGAAGGTATGGGCGGACCCTCATATACTGGCACAGTCTGATAGTCCCCATAGGCTGGTTGATGCCCAGATGTGGAGAGTGGAGGCTGAGGTGTGTTTGTTACAGCTGCATGAGAAAATCATACGTTCATTTTGCTGAAAAACAATTCACAGTGCTTGAAGCACTTTGTAAAAACAAATATTCATTCCTTTCACACACCATCACACTTTCTCTGTGTTTAAAAAAAAAAAAAAAAAAGGCGGATGAGCGGAACAATTTGACAACTGGAACGCAGTTACCCATCATTTGCATCTGTATCAAAACACGTTGGCCTTTGCAGTTAACACTGAGCCGTACCTATCTGCCTCTGGGTGCGTCTTTTCCGGCAACATTTGTAGATCAAACAGGAAGGAGAGACATAACAGACGATAAGAGCCACACAGATGATAACAGGGATAACAACAGCAAGTGTGGCTCCCACAATCAAACCGATGCTGAGAGGGTTTGAAAAAAAGAAGGAGGAAAAAATGCATTTTACAACAATGATTTAATGATTTCCTGTAATATTTTAGCATATTCCGCACAGAAAAATTTTAAACTCTTTGGAAAGAGAAATACTTTGACATCAGAGCCACACCTGTTTGTTAAACATTGTTGCTGTTCTTCGTCAGTTAGGCTGTCTTTCTTGTTTTTGCAGCAGTATTTATTCCTGCAGTCCCCGCAGCAGTACTTGACACACTGCTGGGCCTCAGAGAAGTGACCGTTGGCGCTCCAGTAGCTTGTACAATCATCCCCTGTAAGACACAACGCACTGATTCAAGGAGAAAAGCAATGACGGTGAACTGGAAACAGCATCTTTAAAACCTGTGAAACCACACATCAGCTCCTTCACTTTGCAACAGCTGGAATGTGACCAAAGACTGACACTCACCCCAAACTGCTCGGACTACGACCAAACAAAAAACACACAAAACACCGGACCAGAAACCTGAAACCATGACTTCTGTGATCCAGAGTACGACGAAAATGAGGTCGACTCTACAATGAGTCAACTGTTTGAACCTGTATGTCTGTCCCAACCTGTAACAACCAAACCAACAGCATTCCCTCATCACAGGTCATCTGGACAAATTCTATTGCTGAAATCGTCTTTTATCCAAAAAGCTTCTTTAGTCTGAGGAGATGCAACAAATTCAGTCTTATAAGCAGCACCTTCTCATAGTGGATCAACCAATTTGCTGCTGACAGCCAAAACGAGTTGTTCACATGCAAAAGGAGGACCATCAGCCTAATAATAGCCCTGATGGCCGCTTGCTATTCACAGGGGGCTGAGTGATACTGGCAATAACAATATTACATTATATGAGAGGGACAAGTGGACACGGAGGCCTCTGCCCCTGTTTAACAACGGATGAGTTCTCTTCACAAAGATGGCTTCCTTTACTCCTCTCTCAAACCAACGTTCCTCTCTATCAAGGATGTGCATGCCTTCAAGATATATTTGTCATTTTCAACTTTGTTTACGAATCAACAGAGAAGAATCTGTCCAGAGGACCTGACTTAACCTTGTTAGATTTACCTGAGCATGCATTAAAACAAGAAGTGCACCCCCAAACAAATTAGGCTATAAAAACAGTCACAAACAGGCTGTGTCTGTCAGTGTATGTAAAAGCAGCTAAACGTTCAAAATACACATTTATTCACTGTTAATGACTCTTGGGCTTATTTACAGCCTTGTTTTTTTTGTTTGTTTGTTTGTTTGTTTCATACGCAAGTTTTAAGCTAGATTTACTCAATTGTATTATTTAGTCAGCTATTTCCAAATATTCCTTTTTATAAATAAAGTATGTTCTGTAATTGGTAACAAAAATGTTGTGTGCTTTGATATAAAAAACTGAAGAACAGGCTCAGTAATGCGACCTATAGGACACATTTGCAACATTTCTATTACCGAGCAGCTTTAATGTGGTCATTTTATGTGCAATGCTATAGTGAAAATTAGAAAAGTAAATTTGGTTCATGCAAAAACCTGACACAAAATGTGGTTTCAGTTGGACTGCTATGGTCAATGACTGACACGTGTTCTGCAGTAAACTGACTCCACCCAGATTTGCTCTAAACTTGTATTGGCTCCACCTCATGCACAGAAACTGCTTCTCACACTTAAGATATTCAGGCTGATTCGCCCACGTCCCATTGAAAGACTTTAAAGATTATACAGTATTGTCATTTCTTGCAAACAGCATCTTGATCTGTTTGTCTTTTGAGCTTTCAGGATTACAATCCCTCTTTAATCTCCTACTTTAGGTTTAAGTTTTCCTAGTTCAAATCTTGGCTCATTGATCTCTTCTGTGTGGACTTGTTTTCTTAACGGTGGAAAGAAACTGGAGCGCCTTGAGAAGATGTATTTACGGTGAGGGAGAAGGTGCAATCAGCTAAACCAATCAATCTGTCACCTGCTTAACGACAGGTGCTCATTGAAAATATGGTACCAGAACTTAATCCTTCATGTATGAAAAGAAACAGAAACAAAAGTTTGAAATCACAATTCCAACCAGTGACTCAGCAGACTCTGAGGCAGTAAATCTTCAGCTGGTTCTTCTTTGTTAAATTATTCCATCATGGTGGTAAAATGAGCGTGTGACAACCAGAGCTTTCTGTCATTCCCAGACCAAGGGAGTGGTGGCGCAAAGGTTAGAGAAGGTGTGATCGGAAGATCGCCGGTTCAACTCCCGATACCGACACCATCAAAATGTGGGTGGGATAGGTGAAGCACCCACACCTGCCTCCACCTTTGTTTGCCCCACTCTGGGCCCTTGAGCAATACCCCCACCATCTTCTCCCCTGGTGGTCCTAGATGGCAGATCTCTGCTCCACACAGAGGGCTGTGGTAGCTCGGTGGTCTGATTGCATCAAGAAGGGCATCCGGCATAAAAATAACTGTCAAGTCTTCATGCGCTGTGGCGAACCCTTGAAGAAGAGAGCAGCCGAAAGAAAAAAAAAAAAAAAACTTTTTTTAAAACCTGATTTATAGTTTTCACAGTGACTGTTAGTCTGAGGCTTTAACAAATACAGTATATACAGGTAGTCCTCGGTTTACGAATCATCCGGTTTACGAAAATCTGGACTTACGTTCGCATCATAATTAATAATTAATAAAAATATGATTTTTTTACGTACTTTTTTCATGTGTACAGCACATTGTTGCAGCTGTGGTTGTTTTAAATGGCTTTATAAATAACAT
>JARVGQ010001639.1:21647650-21661159 GCA_031762355.1 Hypsolebias martinsi | reverse complement strand
TTACTAGAGTACATTTTTGTCTGTTTATTTGTACTTTTACTTGAGTACAGTGTTTGAGTACTTTCTCCACCACTGCTTAATCCTACTCTTTCTCTCCATCTAGCCCTCCTTCAAACTTCTAACTTTTGCCATATTTAAAGGAAGGACCTCTTGAAGCAGTCTGTTCCACAGCAGATCTGAAGAAACTGGCTGCAGATGCCGATCCATCCACCTAGACCCAGCAGACCTCTCGTCTTCTCAGGCAGCAGGACTGCCTGAATGCTGGGCAGAACTCCTCTCCGAGCAATGGCCATTTCTTGAAGCAGCCTGCCGAGCCCCTCGTCGCTGCAGACTTAATGGTAGGTGCCAGGGGACGATCTCTGTCCTCCTGCTGTCATGAGCCGTGTTTCCCGCTACCTCCAAGATCTCGGCGGTCAGGCACTCGAGCACCGCCTCCAGGTAGATAGTAATGCATCCATGGCACCTCCTTTTCAACTCATTTGGGATATAACAGTTAATGCAAAACTTTTCAACAAATACCTCACCTGATCTGATAGCACTTGGAATATGGGTTATAACTCCCAGCTACTACCACATTAAATTTTAACTCGGTTCACGCCAAATTGTCTAAACTTTACACAGTTTTGTGTTTACTAAGTGGCTCAGCTGTTGCAATCAGCTTTTTTTTTTTAAGTAAAACACCCAGTAGTTCATGAGATATTGTGCTAACAGACAAACAATCACACTCATAGAAACAATTACAACTTTTTTTACAGTGTCTGTTTTATGATTAACAGCTTTTACATGCAGTCGAACAAAGAGGCAGTTCAAAGTGGAAATATTTTCACAAGTGACAACATGTTCTTCAATATGGTCAGAAACCTTTCTCACTTCCATTTTCAGAGTAGTTCTGCCTTTTTATGAGACAACTGTGGCATTTTACAACACCTAACCAGTTGGGAAATGGTTGCATGCGAGGCTGTGCTAAAAGCTGAGTAATAAACAGTAATCCCAGGTCGGTTATCGACAGGGCTGTGTTTGTGGGTGAAAAGTGAGAGATGCTTTTTATATGGCACTGAATGGATTTTTTTTCATGTCACTGTGATTGCTATTTTGTGAATATGGGTTTTGCGGCCACAGTTTTATCATCTTTACCTGAATTTAGAGAATGGAGGGTTAATAGGTTTAAAACAAATTTTTTTTTTTTTTTTTTTTTTTTTAATATACCGGTAGCTTTTAAATGGGCCTGTTTTAATTCAATTATTTTGATGCAACTGATCAATACTTAATAATAAAACCACACAATAATAACTGATTGTGTGAAGAATGCTAAAATAATACTTGTATGCAACAAGTTTCTTGCTCAGTTTTAATTTGTACCAGGATATACAGTAAAAAAGATTAAATGATTTGACAGTGTGTCCCACTTTGGTCACTAGTGGATAAATCCTTTTCAGTCCCCAGAGATCCAGGGGCTCAGTGTGTGTGTGTTGCCGAGCCACTCATTATGGTGACCTACTTCTTGTAGGTTTACAAAAGTGTTAAGTTCCACTGCAGGTGTGGGACTGGTCATCTGTTTTTCAATCTTTTCATCACACACAGTCGAAGATGGAGCGATAACATTCAGTCTCTGTCTTTACGTTTGCTTTGTTTGTAGTGTTAGCAAAGTATTTCATGAATCAGAGGGTGGATTTGAACGTTGGATGGAAATGGATTGGAAATTGGATGGACACATACAAGTTATTAACCTTTGGTAGTCAAGCCCATTCAAGATGGCCGCCACAGCTAAGACATATTAAGAAACAAATAACTGGCTATAATGCAGTTTACAGATGAGTTAAAATTTGATGTGGTTATTCTCAACATATACTCTGAGCACTAACTGAAATCACACAATTTTTTTTTTTTTTTTTTGTCATTATAGTCAAAGCGACCTGCTTGTTAACAAAATATCTCACGAACCACTGGACAGATGTTAATGAAGCCTACAATCATTAGATGTATGCCTATAGCTCGTTTCAGCCTCAATAGGTCACCACAGCTAAATGACATTAGCCAACACAAAAATGACTTACACTGGTGCTTGGAAGTTTGTGAAACCTAGAATTTTCTATATTTCTGCAATTATGGGGAATTTTAGCCCATCCCAGTATACAGAACAGCTTCAACTCTGGGATGTTGGTGAGTTTACTCACATTAACTGCTCACTTCATATCCTTCCAAAATATTTGGATTGGATTAAGGTCAGGACTTTGACTTGACCATTCCAAAACATGAACTTTGTTCTTCTTGAACCATTCTTTGGTAGAACCACTTGTGTGTTTAGGGTCATTGTTGCTGCATGATCCACCTTGTCTTGAGATTCAGTTCATGGGCAGATCCTGACATTTTCTTTTAGAATTCGTTGTTGCATTAAGGATGGCAAGCCGTCCTGGCCCAGATGCAGCAAAACAGGCCCAAATCATGATACTACCACCAACATGTTTCACAGCAATGCAGTGTTTTTCTTTCTCCAAACATGTCACTTTTCATTTAAACCAAAAGTTCTATTTTGGTTTCATCCTTCCACAAAACATTTTTCCAACAGCCTTCTTGTCCACGTGATCTTTATCAAACTACAGATGAGCAGCAGTGTTCTTTGCAGTGACTTTCTCCTTGCAACCCTGCCATGCACACCATTGTTGTTCAGGACTCATGAACATTAACATTAGTCAATGTGAGAGAGGCCTTCAGTTTAGAAGTTATCCTGGGGTCCTTGTGACCTCGCCAACTATTACACACCTTACTCTTGGAGTGATCTTTGTTGGTCGACCATTCTGGGGATGGTAACAATGGTCTTGAATTTCCTCAACCTGTCTGACTGTGGATTGGTGGAGTCCAAACTCAATGGGGATGGTTTTGTAACCTTTTCCAGCCTGATCATCAACTTTTTAAGAGGTCCACAAAAAATCTCTTGTTCATACCATGATACACTTCAACAAACATGTTGTGAAGAGCAGCCTGGTAGAACCTTGTTCTTTAAATCAAACACCTGATCATCATCCCATTGATTGAAAACACACCTGACTCTATTTCACCTTTAAACTAACTGCTAATCCAAGAGATTCACATATTTTGGCCACTCACAAATATGTAATAGTGGATCATTTTCTTCAATAAATAAATGACAAAGTACTGTATAATATTTTTGTCTCGTTTGTTTAACTGAGTTCCCTTTATCTACTTTTAGGACTTGTGTGAAAATCGGACGATGTTTAGGTCATATTTATACAGAAATGTGGAAAATACTAAAGAATTCACAAACTTTCAAGCACCACTGCAATTTTACACATACTGAGCTAAATTTGAGGTGGTAGTAGTGGAGTCATCCTTAACGCATACTTCAAGTGCTAACAAATCATGCACATATCGTACAAGATTCGACTGAAACGGCTATAACTCCATCTTTTCTATTACAAAACAATCTTAGCTTAAAACTCTGGCATGAAAGGCGGGAAGTGACATGTGAGGATTTCTAGATTGTTCATATTCCCCTTGATCTTTGAACAACTTTAATATTTGTGGTCCCCTCTCAAGAATTTGTCAACTATTTTACTCCTGAGTGTTCCTCAACCTTAAGACTTGCATCCTTGGGACTGCAGTGGCCCAAGGAGCTGGCTCAGCTGTGAGCCTATTAACTGCTCATCTTTAAATGCAGATGCCATCCAAGCTCCTTCTAAGGAGCAACGTTGCAGGTTGCTCAAGATGGTAAACAACACGAGTCAACGCATCAATGTCTTAACTACAGCTCAAAGTGTTACCATCCCCCCCACCTGTTAGCAGAACTAAAAAAGCATGGTTTCTTTTCCAGCCCTTAAAAAGGCGCTCACTTGTGCCAAGTCCCTCTTTATTACTTACTAAACTGGTACAGTAACTTCTGTGTATCGTTACAAACGGCAAACAGATTTAATTTCTTAAATTTTATTTGAAGTTTATAGAACATCTGAACATAGAATATTTTAAATAGCTCACATAATTGGAATTATCAAAATACAATTAATACGTTCTATGACAGTGATAGAGGACTATGTGTGTTATGTGCCATCTCAAGCGAGCAGTGGTTAAGTAGTGTTAAGCGCAAGCTGAGATAGGGTGGCTGAGGCCACTGAAGTAGGAGATTTCCCGCTCGCTCATGAGCTCAAAGTGCAGCGGCTGCTGGCAGAACGTGCACTCTGCTGAGGAGTGGGGCTTCAGGTCCAAACCCACCTCCTTCCATGTCTGCACCAGCCTCTCTGAAGAAGGGAGGAAAAAAAAAACCCATCAGATTAACAGAGAAATACACAGTCACAGCAGGTTCTGCGCATCATTTTATTTAAAATGAACTTTAACATTAAATTTGATATAATCATAAGAACTATCAAATAAACAATGACTTCTAACCATCAGCCTAACAGCAGTTTGTTAGTGCACTAACAATTGGTTGTTAGGCTGATGGTCCTCCTTTTGCATTTGAACAACTAGTTCTGGCTGTCAGCAGCAAACATTTGTAAAAGATGAAACGTTTCTACCAGAAGACCTGACTCAACCTTGTTAGATTTATCTACCTGGATTATTGAGCATGCATCAGGACAATTACTTCATATTTTAAGACTGCTTCATCATCTTACCAACAAAGTATTTCATCATCTCTGGGGTGTGATGAGGAGTCGGGGCGATGCGCAGGAGCTCCTCTCCTCTTGCAACAGTGGGATAGTTGATGGCCTGCACATAGATGTTGTGGCGACTCATCATGATGTCACAGACCTCCGTGTTTTTCTCAGCATTTGCCACCTAAGATATAAAAACAAAGCAACATTTTATGAGTCATTAAGTCTCTATCATGTACAGGCAGTGTCATTTAAGTGTTTCTGTACTGGTAAGATTAAATCGCAACTTACCCGGATTGGGATGATGTGGCTGGGACAGTGCACAACAGGCAGCCCTGAGTCCATCAGCATTTGTCTGAGCAGCTTCACGTTACGCTGGTGTTTACGTCTCAGCATGCGGCCTTCTTCACTTTTAAGAATTTGGATGGACTGCCTGGCTCCAGCCAAAAGCATCGGCGGCAGAGACGTAGTGAAGATGAAACCAGCAGCATAGGAGCGCACCGTGTCCACCAGCGCAGAGGTACTGGCAATGTAGCCTCCCACACAACCAAAAGCTTTGCCTGTGGAAGGAGAAGAGATTAACGGCTATTCCCTGACTTAATGACGGTTCTAAAGACGCCATTATGAGTCTCATGCTGAAACTTAAAACAAGATCTCAAAAACCAGCAGTCTTCCTCACAGTGCAGCTACACAGCTGGTTGGAAATAATCATCCCCTCAGCTTGACAGCAACACAAAGTAACTCAATAAGAGGGCAATGAGAGCCCCCAGTTTCCTAGCAACAGCAGAGCTGCTCCAGCTTCTTTAGGCTCTCAGGCATATTGAGTGACACAACTGAGGTTTAATCCTCACAATGATGAAAAAAGATGAGTCATGATGACTGGGAGGTTTGTTTCAAAATGTAACTAAACAAAACAAACAGTAACCATAAAACCATACTGGCACAACAACCTATTTGTTTGGATTATTATTGGCGTAAGAACATTGCGGAATTGATTAGAAGCCAAAATGCTCTGAACATTTGTTTTTCATGCTGACCTAGGGTTCCTGAAATAATATCCATCTTGCCCATGACGCCATCCCTGTCGCCGATGCCGCCTCCTCTGGCACCATACAGACCCACAGCATGAACCTCATCTACAAAGGTGATGGCACCGAACTCATGAGCCAGGTCACACATCTCCTCTAGTGGACACACAGCACCTGTGACACAGAGATATGAGCACAAGGTCATATAAACAATCTGTAGCAGAAGTGGAGTAATAGTCCAAATAATACAAGTGCTTAGATAAATAAAAGATTAAAAAAAAAAGGTCAAACTGACCATCCATGGAGTGGACGGTTTCAAAGGCCACAATCTTGGGTTTGGTGGGGTCTCCTTTCTGCAGCAGCTCTCGTAGATGAGCCACATCATTGTGGCGGAATATAAACTTTTTAGCACCGCTGTTCCTGATACCCTGTATCATTGATGCATGGTTACCTGAGTCCGAGTAAATCTCACAACCTAATTTTTGGAGGAAATATTACATGAAAATGTGTTAACTTAAAATCCAAACAATTAAAAAAAAAAAAATCATACATAAACAGTTTTATTTACCAGGTAGCATTTTAGCAAGGGTGAAAAGGGTGGAGTCGTTTGCAACAAAGCAGGAAGTGAAGAGCAGTGCTGCGTCTTTCTTGTGAAGGTCAGCCAACTCGTGCTCCAGTTCCACATGAAACTTACTGGTCCCAGAGATATTCCTGGTACCTCCTGCCCCTGACCCATGCTTCTGTAAATTATCCCTGGACACAGACATCAAACAAACAAGTAAAATGTTATTCAGTGACTCAGAATGTCTTAAACTTCACTGTTAAAGTAATAAACATTAGTTCTGTAGATAGAAGTTTAGAAACATAAAGCAACAGGTATCAGAGGTGCATTGTAGTGTGTAGTACATGCTTAAAAGAAAACACCTTAATGAGAATGAAAGAAATGAACTATAGCCAACTTATTCTACTATATTTACCCATAAACAAAGGGGTAAAGACTTCTATGTGTCAGGTTTCAGCTTTTCTTGTTCTATCTGAACTCTGCTCTCACAGTGGAGCAAAAGCTACAGAGCAGTCAAGGGAAGCAGACAAAGTAAAAATAAATGTTTGCCAAATTACATAACAGACCTCGACCAAAAAGCACTGGCTAAAATATTACCCTTTGTTGATTACAGATCCAAACTACATCTGTCACTTACATGATTGATTGCACAACTAAAGGGTGTCGACTCATGCCCAGGTAGTCATTGCTGCACCAAACAGACACCTCTCTTTTCTCCTCCAGAGAGCCTGTGAAGTCGTCGGCCATTGGGAAGTCAGTGGCCAGACGATTCACAGTCTTAAACACACGATATGTGTGATCGCTCTTCTTCTCTTCAATCTTCTTCTCAAAAAAGTCATCGTACTGGAAGCGTGACACTGTGACAAAACAAGGAACAACAACAAAAAAAAAAAAACCTTGCTCAACACGGTTCAATGTTTAAATTGTACAGTGATCAATAAGAGCAGCCTAAAAATTACACAAGACTTGGAACCCAAACAAAAAAAACAAACATACTTCGGCTAAGCAAGTTGTCCTGCAGCAAGTGGGTGACCCTCTTCGGTTGCTGCTTCAGAAGAGTTTTCAATAACTTATTTTGTTCCCCATTTTTGGTAAGATTGGCCAAGGATGGCTGCTTCAGTTGGGCTGGTGTAACTTCTGAAAGAGGTTAAGAAAACAGAATGAAGTGTTAAGGAAAGTACACTGAGATAACACTTAATGTTTAACGGCTCTTACCTTTCTGGACGGTGCGTACTTCCTCTACATCCTCTTGGAACTCCATGGTAACCTGACGGACCACACCACTGTCCTTCTGGTTCATCTCAGCAGCTAAGAAAGGGCACTTTGAGGCCACCACTTGGCCAGGCGATGGCATGGGATGACCAGTGGGCAGCTTAGACTCAGCTTCCTGCTTAGAGACTGTAAGAGAAAAAAAGAAAATATAGGCATTACGTGCTTATATGCTACATGTCACAGTGCCATGTATGCCTTAAAACCAACATAGCTGTAAATCTGCTAGTCTTTCCAATAATGGGAGACACTTTTCGTGGCTGATATTAATAAAACCAGAAAGTCTCAATCATACCATCACTTGCAGCCTTGGTGTCAGTGTTCTGATAGAAGGATGAGGAGCAAAGGGCCCGAGCCATTGAAGGGGCCATGGGTTTTGAAGCCAGCTCCATCATGATAGGGCATCGCTGAGCATATGAGACCAGAGACTTTTTGGACTGCTGGAAAAAGGCCTGGGGCATACCAGCCAAGAACGGGCAGCGACGCACGATCACATCCATTGTCAGCAGATGTGTAGACTGTCGACAAATCTACAGATGATAGAAAAATGAATAAATATAGGACAAGCTGCTAGTCACATTTACTAAAATAGTAGCTAATATGGGTCAAAGTAAGAGTATAAAGGTTTTGAGAATTTTCATTCTAAGAGACAGTAAGAGATCTTTGCAATCAAACTGTCTGTCTGAATCCCAACACAATTATGCCCTAAATGACCATGTCTACAAATATCTCTGAAAGGGGTCCATCTTTCATCTTTTATTTCTCCAAAAAACTTTCACTTCCCATTTTAAATGCATACTGTAGCAGGTGTCTGGTGATGACATGGTAATAATAAAAAATAAAAATAAACTTTTCTCAGTATTTACAATTTCTGAAACCATTTCTCGCCCCTTACAGTCTCCTTCCTAATCCAGATAATATCAGGTTTACACATTCCTGAACAGATTACTCACGCCCATTTTATTCTTCCTTTATTCTAGAAAATCCCACCAAGCCTGTAAAAATTTTGAACTGGAAAAATCCGTACTACAGTATAAAGATTATAAAACGTCAATTTATTATGCTACTTAATGGCGTATTTTCGTTATAAATAAATAACTTTTAATGCGTTATCTCAAAAAGCTAAATAAATCACCACTCGTGTAATTAGACAGAAACTCGTGTCCCTACTGATTCAGACGTTTTAATAATAAAAAAAGTATATTTTAATTCCCCACAATCTAATTTCTAACTAAGTAAACAAACGTTATTAAACGATCATGACCGTGTCATTAGCTAGCGTCAGCGGCGACATCTTAAAAGAAAGCAGTTTTTAGTCCCTAATAAGTTAAAATCATAGATAATAACAGAATCATTTTATTAAAAAAATACTCAACTGTAAACAGACTGAGTTTTAATTTTTAGGAGTCTTTTGGTGATCTTTGCCGATTGACCTCGCTCTGATATTAGCTAGACTGCTAGTTAAAGCTAAGCAAAAAAAAAAAAAACCTACCTTTAAGATTAACACGGGATGGTATAATCCTTAAAGGTCGCGTAATAAGCAGGATACCAGCAAAGGAGATGAATAAATCGAACACCCAGAAAAAAAGCCTTTTTTTAATTTTCAAAGAAGCAAAGGATGGAAGCACTTCGTTATCCTACACTGAGGACGAACGAGGAGGACGAGGACTTCACCCGGTTTATAAATCCATACGCCTACGTCAAAGTCTCGCGAGACTTGGTGAAATAACTTTTTTCGTCGTAAAATTTGAATCATACACAAGGTTTTAATCATTTATTCAGGAAACCGTTTATGTTTGGTTTCAGTAAAGTGAAAAGATTAAAAATCCGAATGGTTAACTTTGTTTTGTTAAGCGTTTTTGTACCATGTTCATATGAATAAAATAAAGTTTGAAGTAATATACCGGTAAACTACGGAGCCCTGGAGGGGACATGGGGGCTTTTGTAAACAAATCGTAATGCCGTCAGTTTAGAAAATTTCACATTACAACCAAACATTTTAACAGCAATTCTTATAGGTATAATTTAAAGTTAATATTCAGTTAAGTTCATTTATTTATATAGCAGCAAATCACACCAGAATTTGTCTCAGGGCACATAATTTATACTTTATTATAATTTCTTAAAGAAAGTAAGTTCAAACCTTCCTACATTTTAAAATATAGATTAAAACTTTTGCACATTACAATTTATAGAAAGCATAGGCACCAATTTTACCCAAATTTCGAGTAGTGTAAACAATCTAGGAGTCTTTTTTCTTTATTTTTGTTAAAGTAAGTAAATTTCTTTTTGCATTTATGAAAGAACGTAGGTGTAGGGACAGCCCTGTTCATTGGTCTGATGTCAAAACAAATACAGTATTACAACGCTTCAAGCCAAAGGTCACTTAACTCTGGCAACTCATGTTTTAGACTTACAAATTAGCTAAACCTTTTGTCCCACTTTGACCTAGGTTTCTTGCTGGATGTGCCAACGCAAATATTAACTTCTTATGAGTTTTTTTTTTTTTTTTCTCTCCACTCTGCAAATTAAAGCAATTCTATCAAGGTGAGTTTCAAAGGAACAACCAGCTGCCTGCCTTACTGACTGCATAATTTTCTTGATGACCTTTCAGGTGTTTAAGTGTTGGACTGAAAGTCACCTATGAATTGTTTATTGTTAAATGTCAAGCTTACTGTGATGATTTTTGTTGCTCTTCATCTTTTTTTTTAGTACTTACCCCTTTCCTCCAAAAGACTTTGCATGATACCAAGCCAAAGGCCATTGCTGAAAAAAAAAGAAGTGATTTTTAATAACTTACAAAACTGAAGATGAAAAACTTACAAAAACACAAGCTGTTTAAGTTTAAATTAGCTGCAGCATCATAAAATGTTCCTATTTTTGAACAGGTAAAATGATCAGGATAGAGAATATCCTAATAAACGATGCGTTGAAGGGCTCGCAGACTGTTTTTTCTGCTGCCGAGGTTTTTAGTCAACTTGTTTCTTAACACAGGACATTGATCCTCAATTGATCAGGCTACTCTTTAAATCCTTATCTCAGCACACACAGATGTGTTTTTTCAGTTGAAAGTATTTAGTTATTTAAATATGATGTGTCAAGAGTCATTTAATTGTCCCTTGTCCATTCAACTTTTACAGTTCAGTGCTACACCTTGCAAAATATTTTAGCTATGAATATCTTATTACATTAGCTATTTATTTTTAGATAATCAAACTTAAAGTAGACTGGCAGTTATGGGATAAAAACAAAACATTGTCTTTAACAAATTATGTTTCTGTTGTTTTTGCTGTCACAGCCCATGTAGTACAAGTGTAGCCTCAATATTCAGATCACTACCACTATATTTTAATGCTTTAATTTTAATGAAAACAGAAAGTGTTAAAATGAAAACAATAAAAATAAACAAATAAAATGTTGGCTTGGGCCTGCTGGTGTTGCACATACTCCTTCCTGCCATTAACAAAACAATCATATCACATTATGTTGTTTATTTGTCATATACAAGTGAACACAAGGTCAACAATGCAATGAAATGTTCAAGATGAGATGAAACTATTTGACTAGCTAAAAACAAACAAACAAACAAACAAACAACAACAAAAGAAATATTAAAGTGTGCAATAAGGGTACAAAATAAAGTGCCAAAAGGTGAAAAAGAAATATAATACTTACAAAATCCAAAAGAAATACAGTAAACAACAAAAATGACAGAATATAACAGTGCAAGTAGCATGAATTCGTATAAATAAGTATTTCACAGTTAATAAAAGTTTAAATGCACATGATCATCATTGTGATTAAATGCACAGTCATCATCACCAACAAAGCAGATCAAAAGTTTCTGCAGCTCCAAATATTTTCCTAACAAGTGGAATCTACGGAAGCGTAGAGCTGCCACAGGAAGTAAATTATTTTTGAGCTGTTCCTGTGGCAGCTCTACGCTTCCGTAGGAATCAAATAAAACTAAATGATAATTACATTTTTAGGATTTATTTTTGTACCAGTTGAAAAAATCTGTGAAGCCTGGAGTAACATTTGTGATCTGCTGCCCCCTGCTGTTTGTATATGGATAATGCCTTGAACTAGCAGCATGCTGTTTTTTATTTCAATTTGAGCAAAAGTAGTCCTTCAAAGTAAGAAAATTGTTTACTAAACAACATGTTAGATAATTTACGGACTAAAAAGTAGTTAATATAAATGTACAAAATATTGGTATGATTTTTTTTTGGTACAATATTTATGTTTGTGTTTTTTATGTTTTCATTTTATGATGGTTTTAAATACAATTTGTTATTTTTTTAACTTCATGCTGTGATTTAATTATTAAGCACTTTGGTAACAGTTTCTGTTTTAAATGTGCTCTATGAATAAATTTGACTTGACATGACTACAAGTATTTCCATTTTCTTTCAGGTTTTGTCATGTTTGAGATCCAAATCTTCAGTTAATTTTGTGTAAATAAGAGTGAAATCATCAGAAAGGGTTGATATAAACAAGCTGACGTATGATCTGATGTTTCACTTCTTCATTCAGAGGCTATTTAAAGCACAAAATTGGTGGTGGAAAGTCCCAGGTTTGAACACTCGACCTCATGTGCTTCAAACTTCTCCCCTGACAGTCATTACAGTTACATCACAAACAAAACGTTACAAGAACAGGAGTGAATAAATCACCATGGGACTCCCTGCTCCTGGGTAATTGATTTGCTGACTGACTCAATTAAATTTGTAGGATTACTGTATTGTATTTTTTCTAGAATCGTCCCAAACCTTGCAGCAATATTGAATAAAAACATGACTACTGTAGATCAGTTGATTGACACATTTTGTTTAATAAAAAAATATATTGTTTGCAGAACAAATCAAAATAAATAGTTCTTTTATAACAAATATTTTATATTTTGCTTTGTATTTGAGTGCAAGCAACATTCAGGGTTTTTACATTTTTGACATTTTATGCAGTTTTTCGTTTGGCGTGCATAAGAACCCTAATCCCCCTCACCATTTTTCATTTAAAGAAACTAGTAAAATGATTATTAAACTACATAAGATTGATCACATTACCAGAATAAAGTGTAAAACTATGCTGTGGGAACTTATTTCAGGTGGTGGTGGTAGTAGTGGTGCTGGTGGTGGTGGGGGTGTGGGAATCATTAAATTTCTAGGAATACACACATCAACATGAAGAATATTGTACGTAGTTACGTAAATGAAGTGCATGTTGTGTTATATGTTTAATAAATTATGTTGAATTAATGTAGTCGGCCACCGGTCACTGGAAAAATATGGACATGAAGTCTGCATTCACACTATTGTTTTATTATTTTTCCACAAGATATTTTGTAATTGTTTGCGGAAATGTGACTTTGATTTTAGGATTTGTAACATAACACATTAACACCTATATTAACATTTTTTTTTAATAAGTAAAATGTACATTTTATGTTACATTGATATCTCCTTTAACAACATTGTTCTCTTTGAAATCTGATTTAGCATACTTGCTGTTTTCATCTTTATTATTTCTTATGCTTTCAGTTTTTAGCTACTTTTTGTTACTCTTCTACTAACTTAGCCTTTGGCTACTTTTAGTTTTTAATAAATATTTTGATTCTTTTGCATAGCCTTTGCCTACTATCAGCTGCCATTCTTTTGAAATACTTAGCTAGCTTTTTGCCAATTTAGCATTTAGCTGACCTTTTACTTTGTATTGCTTTTATCTTATAACTAGACTTTTGCTTTTTTAAGCTACCCTTTAGCTACTTTGAGTTTTGCTAACCTTTTGCTGTTTTTAGCTAGCCTTTTACTACTTTTAACTAGCATTTAGTTTTTAGTTTTCTTTGGCTTTTAACTTGAATTTTGCTGTATTTTTTTGTTAGTTTTGTGCATTTTTAGCTTTAACACCTCATTTTCAGTGTTTTCAGCACATTTCATCAGCCATATTTTCTCTTGTTTATTATTTAACATTATATTTACACACACACACACACACACACACACACACACACACACACACACACACACACACACACACACACACACAC
>JARVGQ010001639.1:21610482-21622189 GCA_031762355.1 Hypsolebias martinsi | reverse complement strand
AGCCTCCTGCTCCTTTACTCTCTCTCTCTCTCTCTCTCTCTCTCTCTCTCTCTCTCTCTCTCAAATCCCCCTCTCCACCCTCTTCCACTTAATTTTCTCCAATTTACTCCGCTTCCCCCTCGCCATCTTCCTCCAACCCCCCCTGTCTCTTGGGCATTTTGCAGTCACATAGTCAGGCATGTGAGATGAAGGATTTATATAATCTGCTCTCTTTTCACACACCAGCTTCCCTTTGTCTCTGGGGGGTTGTTTTTCTCTGTCTTTACCTTCACAGTGATGCTTATTTGCTGGTAAAATGAAAGCCGCTAAAGTCAGATTCAGCTTTTGTGGAAGAATATGTTTGTAAATGCATGCTCATGCTTTCACTCCCACTTTCTTATTATTTTTCTGATATTTTGTTAGTATGACGTTGCATTTTTATTCCTTTAAATTAGCTGAACTTTTATTATATTTATTTATTTTTCAATAAATAAATAAATAAAATAAATATTTGAAAAGAGGTAAAGGTAAGCTGTGGTATATCCATTAAACTGCTTTCATGGAATTAAAAAAAAGCCTCCAAAAAAAAAAAAAACTAGAATGTTTTGTGGGTAATCACAAAAAGTGAGTTAGTTGAAAGCATTGTGGAGGTCAGCAGTATTAAGGCAGTCCTGTTTAATAGTTAGAAAACAAATTCATGTAAAACTGAATTTTTGTTTCTCCAATTGTATTTCAGATGATAAAGTAAACAGCTGCCTCTTAGTGAGCAGGTTGCTGGATCGAATCCCAGTCGAGGGGACATTCTGGTTGGAGTTTGCATGTTCTCTTTGTGCATGCATGCATTTTCTCGGGGTATTCGGTGGATGGATAAAATAAACATGAAAATCTAGCAACCGTTTAACTCAACACTAGTCCAAATTGAGCCCTGGAATGTATTTCATTTATTACATGAACTGAATCAGACATATTTTTGATCGATGCTAACTGTGAACCCCAAGGCAGCATTCAGACTATTGTTTTTTGTGCGTTTCTTGGCTCTTCTGCATACTTTTTTGATATCACTTCATTCATTTATGAAAACATTCATCTTGTTAAGAAGGTGGGTGCTATGACTTCTTGTTTTTGTAACTTTTATACTTCTCAAAATATTTAACAGTTTTTTTGTGTTACCCCTTAGAAATACATTTAGATGTCTTTAGTTCCTTCAAAAACATTGTTCTCTCTGACGTCTGCTTCAGTCTACTTGCTCTATCCCTTTTATTCTTATGCTACTTTAGCTACTCACCTGCTAATTTTTACCTTTTAGCTAACTTTGTGCTATTTTTAGCTTTTAGCTTGGTTTTTGATTCTTTTAAATTACAGGTAAACATTTGTTACTTTTAGCTAGCTCTCTGCTTCTTTTGTTTTGTCACCACTAGGTTTTGCGACTTTTAGTTTTTAGTTACAATTTTGATACTTTTAACATTTAGCAAGTGTTTTGCAGCCAATTCTCACATTTAACTTTTTTTTTTTTTTTTTTTAACTTAAAAAAAAAATGTTTTTCTCCCTTTGGCTTTTTGCTATTACAGTATTCTGTGTTTTTCAGCTTTAGCAACTCTGTTCCAGCTTGTTTAGAAAATCATTCAACACTCAGCATTCATACTGCATTTCTGCAGAAAAAGCCTTTCTTTTTGTCAATAAAAATTAGTTAGAAGTTGAAACATTTTGAGGACTTCAGCTGTTCAGACAACTACTAGAACACCTATTACTTCCACTTTAATTGCCTTTTTAGTAGCAGGTCTTTAGCGTCTCGGGGCAGTCAGTGCATCTTACTCTGTTATGTTTACATTGTACATGAATGACTGCTCTGTGTTGGCTGAGGTACAACTCCATTATGCTAATTTTGACAGTGACTCATTTCTCATTGTTACAGACAGGCACGCTGCATAATGTGAAGCTACGTAGGAGCAAAGTGTGTGTCTCTGTGTGTCTGTGTGGGAGTCTGGGTTGTGCACTGACTTGAACCCGGGGGGCAGAGCTGGAAAAGACAGAGTCACTCATCTGTTTCTAATGAAGAATAATGTCTGACACTGGACACAGGCAGAAGCTGAGTTCTCTCTCACTCCTGCACAAACTCACACACAGACATGTTTCTATAATAACATATACAGTTTCCATGTTCTCCAAACAGACACGTTCAGTGATTTGGACAAAAATGATCTTTAATCCAATTAATCTTGAAGACAAAATTATAAATTTGAACAACATTTAAAAAGAGCCTTTTAGTCCTTGCTTTGTTCACTGTCCTGCAGATGAAGTCTTGAATGTGATTTCAAGAGAAGAGCTCAGTGTTGTGTTTGTCAGATACTAACATGAAGCCATAAAAAAGGATTTGGAGAGGAAACATAAAAATACTGAACCTGTCCTAAAAAAGGCCAGATAATGGCTTTCATTCTTGCATCATATTAAACTCTTTGACATTTTGTGCAAATGTAAGATGTAATATGATTTTGTTTTATAAACACACTTGAGTTATTGCTTATATGCAAACATTCATTTTGCAAAGGGGTGGGGTGGGGGTTGTAAAATTAATGCATAAAGCAGGGCTATTCTACACAACTGCTCAGGGCGGCACAGTTTCTGAGAGCCAGCAGCTCAGGGGCCGGACATTCAGCAATTAAAATCATTATGTAAATAAACCAAGTTTTTAAAATGATCTGTTACCTTTTAAATGTTTTTATTTTGTTGCATTGAATCATAAATGCAATAAACAGAACCAAACCATCCCCAGAACCCTCCCACCCCCCACCCCAACATATATTTAAAAACTCATTGGTGGACCAGAATGAAGTTTTACGGCCTGCAGGCTGCCAGTTCAGTAGTTCTGATATAAAATAAATGCCCGTTGGTTTTTTTTTTTTTTTAAAGAAAAGCTACAGCAATTTTTATCTTTTTGCAGCATTGACCTTAAACAAACAAACAAACAAACAAAAAGCAACATATATTTTTTGACTTCATTCATGCTTTTCACAAAGAGGTTAACATATTTACACAATTTGTAGAGTTAAACTTGACCAGGGTTTAAATGTACTGTATCAGTAAGTATCAGATAAGAAACATACATCAGCAGTTTAGTGAAATTACTTAACATGCAAATATTTAATGTACAATAGACCACGTTTAACATGTCATATGTCAACATATATCTTTAAAACTGTCACAAACTGGCCATTTGAGATAGACAAAAATCATAAAGATAAACAAAACAACTATAAAACACAAACAGATTGAATAACACTAACATGATACAGACAGGACTTCACATTGTCTCTTGTAGTCCAGATGTTTAATAGATGAGGGTTTATACACAATATTCATAATTATTTTTCTCCATAAATTTACGTAAATTATTAGAAATCATTTTGTTATCAAGGTTTCAATAAAACATTTTTTCACTTGAATGATTACCACCCCTCCAAACCCCCTCCCCCCACACACACACACCACATCCTTTTACATATTCAATTTTGAAAAGAAGCTGAATTTCCACCTAAATTAGAGTAGACAGCCCAGATAACACGGCAAATCATTGGTTGATGCTTGAAAACACCTAGAAATGACCCCATCTTCATGAAGGCACAGGTAATGGAAAACAAATGTGAAGAAAGGTTAATAAAACTCCCCGAGACAGGTTGGTGTTTACAGCTCTGACTTATTACAGAACACGACTCTGTTAATTTTATTTTGTGATGACGGTGATGAGGACATCAGGCATGGCAGGGCAGGTTTTTAGGTAAACATGTAAAAACTTTTACTAATGAACCAAGTCTATGTATTCTGACTACAGCAAAAATAAAAAGTCTAAACTCGGTTGAATCAGAATCTCAATCAGCTTTATTGTCGTTGCACCGAAGCACAACAAAATTACATTTCAGTGCAGCCCGTCCAAGAAAACATTTACAAACAGACATGGGGGACAGAGGTGTCTGAGGCCGCGGCCTTCAGGAGGCACTGCCCTTCAGGAGGCGTTGCCCTTCAAGTTTAGATAAGAAAAAAATAAACGCGAGGGGAGGGGAGGTATTAAAAAAAATCATATCTCACACTGTGTACTAGACAGGACAGTGTGAGAATTGTATAAAAAGACCCCAGCAAAAAAAAATAAAAAATAAAAAATAAAAAGCAACATACAGACACAAGCCATATGAATGTGGAGTGGGTGGGGGTCCCAGCACAGGCCACCCAATGAGCGAAGCAGCCATTGGTGTCTTCACATCTCCAAGGTTGCTGCACTGGGGGGGATGCTGGAGGCCAATGAAGCTGTGAATTTGAGGGGAAGTAGTCCGTGAGCACTGTCCAGAGAACAAAAATGCAACCTGGTCACATTTCCTCTCATAATTTGCAGGCTATACTTTCCTCCTCTCCTCTCCAAAATACTACGACATGCTTTTTAGGACCCAAATGCACAAAGGATCAAATGAAGGGTAAGTAATTGAACATCTTCAATTTCCAATGACCTTCAGCATAAAATCTACATTTTTCTCCAACAACATAAATTAGTGAAGCTTGAGCATCCTGGGGCTAAGAGTCATTATCACACAGACACCAGAGTGATTGTGAATGCGTGTGCGTGTGTGTTTGTGTGTGTGTGTGTGTGTGTGTGTGTGTTTGAGACAAGCTTCACTCTCCATGCAGTTCCAATCCTTGTCCGTCATGTGGCAGTGTGCAGCTTCTCTGGAGCTGCAGTCACAATGGAGCAGAGCCAGTCAAAGTCAGCCTAATCCCTGAAAACCCCCACCCCCTACACACGCGCACATGCACGCCCTCACAGATATGTCTGGTTTTTATCTCTGCATGCAGCTTGAAGCTTACAGCTTGTCCCCCACCCCACCCGTCCCCCCTGCTTTCTCCTGCTCCTCTTCTCTTTGGTGCTGCTGTGGAAACACAGGACCTGCTAATGGAGAGCAGAGAAAGACTTCTCACTATGCTGCATTCTCGTCATTCATGTCATTTCTTCCTAGTAATGATCAAGGGAAAAAGAAGCAGGACAAAATAAATTTGTTGTGTCATGTTTTGATTTAATTAAAAAATACAGCTGAATACCATGTTTGGATATAATACCTGCATCAATTTTTGGTTGGTACTGTATATGACGCTTTGTTATAGACTGACGAATGCTTTTACTGCATGGGGAATATGGTGGTGGGTGTGTGTGTGTGTGTGTGTGATTAATTATCATTAATACATTCTTAAAAAGAATATTAGTTATTTTATTATTTTCTGGTGCTAATTTTTCAAAGTTCATTCAAGCTACAAATTAAAACTGACTAACTTTGTTTAATGTAACTTAATTAAGCAATTATTTACATTATACATCTTAATAACAACAGATATGAAGTTGCAACATGTTAAGGTAAAACAGACAATGTGCTTAGTGTGAACAAGAAAATGTTTGCTTTGCTTGCTCATTTGGATTTTATTACAACTCTGCAGCTTCTGCAGTTGCCAAAAATACGTTTTATTTTCTTGTAAGCAAGCTTAGCTGAAAAAGTGATGGCAGCTTAAATTCAGAAAGTGATTTCATGAAATCCTTTGGGTCGGCAGCTAAATGGTGATTTGGAACATTTTGTAAATACATACAGGCTTAAATGTAATAAAAGCACCCCGGGTGGGCACCTTCTCTAACAGGAAGTGTCACAGAGGTTTTGTGCGGCCAGTTAAGAGTCCTCAGCATGATATTGAAACACAAAAACACATCCAGAAACACACAATTTCAAAAGAAAACATTACATGGCCACTATGGTGTGGGACCCACACAAGCATATCCATCTTTCCCACACAAATATGTTCCCCGTAACACCATCAGAGTCAGTGATCCTTATTGTGCCACAAAAATTAAAGTTTGTTTGAAAGAATGACAGTTTGATTTATGGCGTTTTGCTCTGTGCCAGTTTGAACCCTTGTGGCATTTTTAAAGGAAAGGGAACATTTCCCTATTTCATTTTATAGCTTTTGCACCACCTAAAGAATAGAGCTGTCATCCTCAAATGGTACTCATGCCACATTTATTATATTTTATGTTGACTGTTTACCATAAGAATTAGGAGAATAATGGGTTTCAGGTTAATCTAATGTGCAATGATGACCTTTTCAGCTTGAAAGGTAGACATGTTATGAGGGTTTACGGCAAGGAAACCCTCCTAAACTGTGACAAGTTTTCATATGTAAATTAACAAGTTCTTCATATAAGAATGACATCTATAAACCAGTTAGCCCTGATGGCTCCATGAACAGGTCTGGGTAAATAAATTGACACCAGTTTGGACTGTTAGAGAAATAATTAGATGCAGTTGCTGGTTCAAAATAGATGTGAAGTATACAGAACAAAAAATTAAATGCAACACTCTTGTTTTTGCTCCCATTTTCACGAGCTGAACAACAACAAAAAATCTAGTACCTTTTTTGATGTGCACAATAGGTATTTTTTTCTCAAATGTTTACAAATGTGTGTAAATCTGTGTCAGTGACTTAGCTGCAAAACATGCAACATCTGTGGCATTGTGCTGTATGATAAAACTGCACATTTTAGAGTGGCCTTTTATTGTGGTCATCCTAAAGCACAACTGTGCAATAATCATATTGTCAAATCAGCATCTTGATATGCCACACCTGTGAGTTGGATGGATAATCTCAGCAAAGGAAAAGTGCGCACTAACACGGATTTACATAAATTTGTGAACAACATTTGAGAGAACAAGGCCTTTTGTGTAGAAAGTTTTAGATCTTTGAGTTCAGCTCATGAAAATGAGAGAAAAAACAAGTGTTGCATTTATATTTTTATTCAGTGTACTGTACATACCGACCTTTGTACATACAGACCTTTGACTGGTGCTGGATTTTAACTCTATAATGAACATAATAGATTAAAGGTTGAGTTAGATGTGATCAAGTATTGTTTTCTTTTAGCTTTTTCTTTGTTGTTTTCTTTTAGTGGTACTGTGTAAAAGATCTTGCGCCGGTACGCAGTGCCACCTGGAAGAGAGGGGAGCAGCTGCCTGCTGTAAAGCTTCATTCAGAACCTGTCACTCGCAGCTGTACTTTGGATCAGAATAGATTCACTAGCAGTAAGCAATCTAAAACATGACTTGATCAGTTAATAAATAACTTTTTTTCCTCATTTCAAGTTATTTCTGAACTGTTCGTGCTATAATGAAGCCTCGTTTCTCTACTGCGGTGAAGTTAGTTTTACGTTGGACGGACATTCGAGCTCCGTGGCTTCAGTGGTGTGTTCCTCTCGTTCGATCCGAAGCAGGCAGTCTGATTTCAGTCAGCTGTGCTCAGTCTGCCCCTTCGCCGAGACGTAATGGTTCACTTAGGGACTGTCAACAAATTACCGAACCAAACACTTTTCAGAAACATAAGTTTATATATTTTACATAATTTGACCCACTGACAGAAAACTAATGTTAAACTACTTTAATAGACCTGACACACAATACATCATCACTTATTTCTGATTTTAAATAATCTTCTAATTAGTTACTGAGCAAAAACTTTGATTTTTGAACAAATAAATTATGTAAAATTAGAAAATGCTTTAAAATTGTTAAAACTGTCACTATGTCATAACAGTACAAGACAGATAATCTGTGAAATACTGAGCGCCAAGACTTAAGGTCTTGGTCTTGACTTGGTCTTGCCCTCCTTCAGTCTTGGTCTTGACTTGGTTTCAGGTTCGGTGGTCTTGACTACAACACTGCCATTTGTCATGAGCCTGGTTCTGCTAAAGGTTTCTTCCTCATGAGGGAGTTTTTCCTTTCCACTGTCACCTTCATGCTTGCTCAAGATGGGACTTCTGTGATGGAGTTAAAATCAAAATAGTCTGCTCCTCAGCTAAACAATGATAAATTATTATTTTTATATATGGATGTTTCTGTTAACTTAAACCTTTCTGCTCAGTGCCCTGAGATGACTTCTGTTGTTACTTGGCGCTAAATGAACTGAGCTGAACTGGATTACGCACCAGATTCTTTCTACCAAAAACGGAATTAAACGTGAAGTTTGCAAATTTTGAGTTAAAATTGGGGGTAGTAGTAGCTGAGTGACTTCAGCATTCCTCAACATAAGATTAGTCTAAAACTCAGGCATGAAAAGCTGCTTGTGATATGGATTTCTTCAAGGACTAGCAAGGCCTTTAATTAGAGATGTTTCAGAGATTATTCACTTCTAATTAGCAACACTGTTAGGCCACGTCTTACAAGTTGTCTGTTAAAATTGATCTTTATAGAGTTCGAGTCAGAGGAAAAAACTGATTTACAAATGATTAAGTGTAGATTTCATGAAATTTATTACAAAGCTTTGGAGAACAGCCAGACTCGCAGAGAATCAGTGCATTACAGAACTGATTCATGTCTTGTTCTGTCTGAGTTTCTGACCAGTTCTAAATGGCTAAATCAAAGTTTGCTTATTTTGTAGAAATTCCTCCATCCTCCTTGCTCCTTCCTCGTGTCAGTTCTTCAGAACCGAACCCAGGCGGCAAACAGCGCCACAGATAACAAAACATTTTCAAAGGTTTCTTATGAAGAGGATGACAAACATCTAGCCAGCTGTCTACTGAGGCCTGATTCACTACTGTCATATAATATCAAACAACATCATTCACAATGACCTTAAACTGATACAAAGAGCATTAATATTATTATTGCGATAATACTGAATGCATCAGGAAGCAGATCAATAAATAATATATTTACATCACTGTTAGTTTTATCAGTTTTTGCTTTAAAGGAACTTAAGGATTGTGTTTGGGGAAAAGGGAGTGGTGTGAACTGCATTTTTCATACATGCAACTATGTGGGTTTCTTGTTTAATGTTTTGCTTTACTCTAATATTTTAGCCATTAAAAATGTGTATCCATAACTGACAGTTTAGATGAAAGCAGCGTTAACAGTAACCCTTACATTGAGCTTTATCGAGGGCCTGGAGCGTGCAATTAGGAGAGGGTGAGGTTCTTTCCAATCTGAAATCGCTGAAGTCAAACAATCTTCTCACAGGAGAACACACACCAGTGCAAATGACTTAAAAAAAAAAAGATCTCATAAGTTTTTCTGAAGCTCCTTTTACGTACCAAGCCAGAGGCAGTGATTTTGTTTTTTCCAATTATATTTTTTTGTCTTGACTTATTAACAGCAAATGCATTTGGGAGCTATTTAATGATTTCATGTAATTTTACGTTTATCTTCAATAACAATGCTTCATATCTAAGCTCCCTGATATAACCCAACTGCTATGTGCATCCAGTTTTTGACCATCTTCCAACAATCCCACTGCTTCTGAGCAAACAGGAAAAACACTATTTATGTTTTTCAAATGTTCATTTGAATTAAACACTGGGTTTTCTAATTCTTAAGTCACATACTCACATTATCATTTTCTAACCCCACACAATCTTCAAAAACTCTTCACACCACAGATTCTTAATATAATATATCTATTTATGACTGCAGCTCTGTCATTACAGCTCAAAAACGTACAATTAGTGTTTCACTCTCTTCTTAAAGATGCAGTTTTAAGTATTTGATGGCTTGAGTTTATAAATAATGATAAAAATATCTATTTTTGACAGACCTTTAAGACACACTATTCATGCCATTTATGAGCTCAAAGCAAATTTAAATTAAAACCATCTGTCTTTGATTAAATTTATGTTGTTCTTGCAAAATCTGCTGATGCTCACAAAATGATTTGAGGATGACCCTCAGCTACTGCCACACCAAATTTGAGCTCAATATTCATAAAATTGATTGAGTTCTAGCCATGCTTGCTTTGGCTAAGATTTATTTGCTGCAGTGACCACCTTGAACCCTCTAAAGGTTAGGATTTGGGTGACTCTCAGCAACTACCAGACCACAGTTTAGCCCAGTGTTTGCTAAACTGACTTACATAATGAGTCATTATGTATTTCCTAAAGCAGATCTGTTGAAAACCATTAATTGCTTTTTAAAAGAAGTTGCCACAGACAGAGTTGGCAGCAATTTTTCAAGGACGTTTTAGGTAAAAGTTGCTCTGATGAAAAGGCAGCTTGCTCTGCCGCGTTAACCTTGACAAAATTGGCCCCTGGCAAATAAAACCCTTTAATTCATCTCTGCAGGTTTCTGGCATCTTTGTTGAGCCCACGTTATGAAGGACCTGGATGTCTTGGCAGAAGACCCACTGCATCTTCAGAGGAAAAGTGCCAGGAATAAGGTGTGAACAAACAGCGTTAAAAGTAAGGCAACGAAAGAGAAGTTGGCAAACAGATGATGAGTAAGCCAAAGAGAGGACGATGGAACAAGTCCAGGTGATATTTTTACTTGTTTAGCAGATTCTTCTCTGAACTCAGACTTCTGCCTGAAAATAGCAGGTATGAACACAGAGAGAAAGCTGCGGCTTATTAACAGTGCGTAATGACAGATGAGTAGAGATGCAATTAAAACGAGCCATATGGATGATCATATGGTCATTTTATAATTAGCACTTTTTTTTAAATAGCGCACAAACTTGACTAAATCAAGAATACAGAAACCAATGGGCAATTTATAAATAAACCTTTGAAAGGGGAAGATTTTGTTCCATTAGCAAACAGTGCGGCTTAGGAACCTGATGAACAGCATTGAATATTTCAAAAATAAATTTGCAGTGATTAAAAAGAAGCAGCTTAAAGGAATAGTTGTTCTTTTAGAAGTGATGCTCAGAGGTATCAACAGATAATACAGTTAAAGCAGTAAAGTAGTGACAGAGCATGAACTGGAGAGAAAAGAGCAAAATTTTGTCCAGGCTAGGCTAATGGTTAGCTAAATGAAGGCCCATTTCTTTTTTAGTTTTTAACTGCTATGCCATTTTTGAGAAATATGTGTTTTATATTAAATACATCAATAAATAAAACTATAAAACTGATACAAGTTTGGCTAGCCATTAATCACTTTCTACATACTCTGTTCTGTGATTGATGCCACGCTGATGTGGAAATAACAATTAATAACTTTTGACAGAACATCTTGTAAAAATTGACCAGACTATCTAGTTAATTCCCACAAAATGGCAAATGTTTTCACATACTGTTTCAAAAGAACAAAACTAGAACTGTAGATTAAAATGGAAATTTGTCATAAGTTGTTTGAGTTGAGTTTGGTTGAGCTCATGGATTTGTGTTCATGGTTTGGGAATTTTCATGACTTTGGGTTCGCGTTTTAATGATGTGTTGGTTTTGGGAAGTCTTGTCCTGGATTCTTGGCACTTGTCGTCCCATTTAATCTTAGTTTATTTCAGTTTTATTTTGAAAACCCAGTTTCTCTGTTCTCAGTTTCTGTTCACATCTGAGTTTTATCTTTCTTCACAACTGTTTTTCCATTCCATGCATTATTTTTACCTGCTTCTTTCTTTTCGGGTTATGGGCGAGTGGGTGGGTGGGGGGGGTGGGGGGGTGTCACTGGTGCCCATATCCAGTAGTTACTGTACGAGAGGCGAGGGACACCCTAGACAGGTCTCCAGTCCATCACATGGTCAAATCGAGACAAACGAGACAAACAACCATTTACTCTCTCACTCACACCTAGAGACAATTTAGAGTTACCAATCAGTCTGACGTGCATGTTTTTGGTCTGTGGGAGGAAACTGGAGTACCTGGAGAAAACCTACGCTTGCACGGAGCGAACATGCAAACTCCACCCAGAAAGGTCCCTGACCGGGATTTGATCCTGCAACCCTCTCACTG